>BLKR01013087.1:0-13819 GCA_011170035.1 Teleogryllus occipitalis | reverse complement strand
TGTGTGTGTGTGTGTGTAATTCCACGTAAAATTGGATGAGAAAAGCATGACACCGATTGGTCTACAAATTTTTTGACTTGTTCAATGTGATGTAAAACAAGTTAGAATCATAATATTTAAAGCATATTGTGGGAATTCTGATTTGGTGTTGTTATATATATATATATATATATATATATATATATATATATATATATATATATATATATAAAGATGACAAAATCATAGGATAGTAATGTGCAAATGTACAGATGGCAGTAGTATTGCGCATAAAATGTATAAAAGGGCACGGCAAGTGCTTTGGGAGAGCTTCATTTGTACTCAAGTGATTCACGTCAATATTTTTCTGCCTTGATGGATATCAACCACGCGATGGGAATCAACAGACCTTGAACGCGGAATGGCATCTGGAGCTAGACGCACGGGATATTGCAATTGGAAAATTGGAAACAAACCCAAATGATCGTTGCGAATGCTTATCTGAAACATAGTACGATAGTCACGGTTCGAGGTTAAATAAAGGGTTTTTAAATAATAAACTAATGGTGCCACAACAACACGGACTTTCTGGCATAATTTCTAAATTTGAACAATTTTTGAAAATCCAAAAAGTTCAACGAAGATGAGACATGCACATTCTTTGAAGCGTTCCTTTTTCTAACTGTCGAAAAAAATTGTGAATGAAAAATTACAAACGTTTTTTGAGAAATGTTAAAAAAATTCCATTAGCTTCAACCACAAATTACGCCAAAACTACTCGTTTCTTCAATTGTTCATGACTTTTTTAAAGAGATGAATTTTTAGACCAAATTCTGTTTAAAACGGGAATCTTCATCTTCAATCTTGTAGATTTGAAATGAATTGAATTTGTCTTACTTTACGTGGCGAGACGCAGGCCATGAGGCCTGCTCTCCCGCCTGACCACGCAAATTCCGCTACGCTCCTTTCACCAACCTTGGGAGAAAGAAGGCATTACTTGGGTGACGAAACAGGCGATTTGAATTTAGCTCAGAGGCATCATTTAGGCTTGAGGATCTATTACATGCAGTAAATCTACTAATATGGGACAGCCGGCTTTACTTCTCCTCCGAAGGAAGACGTACGAAGGATTTTTTCGCCCTTAAAAATCCACGGCTTCGATCGGGTTCGAACCCGCAAACTTGGGTATAACAGTCCGATACGCTAACTGTTACACCATCGCCGCCACCGAATATTAACTTTTTGCAATTTTTTAAATGAAGAGTTTACCGCAAATAAGACTATCGGCATTTTTTTACCGTCGTTTGATACATAAGAGGTGGCATTTTAAAGAACAAGTTTGGAGCCTGTATCGAGGTGAAAATTGTTTTAAAAATTTAAAAATTGCCTAATTCACGCAAAAATACTCTAAAATTACTTGTTGAAAAATATTATATGAACGTCTTACTAGATATTTCAAAATCTGATTTTCAGTAAGGAAAAAATATCTATCTTCAATATTGTAATTGTATGAAGACACCGAAAAAATTAAACGTTTGCAATTTTCAAGTAATTAAGGATAGGGAGACATGCAGCATTATTCTAAAGTTCTTTTATGCTGTCCGGGAACAAAGTTCAATGAAAAGACGAGAAAATGTTGAACATGTTGAGGCTTAATGAAAAGTACCCTCAAAAATAAACATGTCCGTTTGAAACTCAGAGGGCTTTCAGTTTCTTCAAATCGATCAAGGAATATAAATTTTGGAAAAATCGGCTGAAAGGTTTACGTTCTAGACTACACCACAGGAGGGAAAGACGGAATGATGAACGGACCGACAGACGTTTTGACATCAATCTATTTTGTGGTATAAAGGACTCACATAACATGAATTTTGACTACAAAACATATTAGAGAAAGAAATTCACTATGTGAAGGTTTAAGATTTATCCACTTTTTCGTTACTAGGGCCCGACAATAAAAGTTTTTCTGTCGAAAATTCGCCGTTGTTCGGCGGTCGATGCTAATACTTTCTCTTTTTATGAAGAAAGAGTGAGAAAGTTAAAATTATTACCAAAAGTAAATTAGTTACTTATAGGTTAGATAGCGATTCTGCACAAGTCTAATTTAACCCGTAACTACACTCATACGGTCAGGGAGACTGCAACGAATTTTCAAGGTTATATTTCAATAATTTCTCGCTGTGTGGTGATACTGTTCTTGCTACCTTCATTTCTCACCGCTCCTTAAGAGTCACGACAATCAGTTTCCTATTTGGATTCAACTGGAGTGGTTCGTGACACTCTGAACTTATGGAGCGGTTTCGTAGACTGCGTTCCTGTGTTAGTGGTCTCAATTATCCCTATGTTAGATACCCATATTTTCTACAAACATATTTTTGTTTTCAGTTCATTTTATTCCTCAATGTTTGTTGTCTATTTAACTATGTAAAAAATGTGTTTTCAATTAAATAACTTAGAACTGGATCAAGAGTAATATTGTTACATTGTTACGAAGCTGAAACTGCAATTGCTTAATTTTGATATATTTTGCAACGTAAAAAGCCATAATAAAATATTTTTTCTTTTGCATTTCCTTTTGATAATACTTAATTATTTAGTTTTGAAAAGAATTAATTGATTTATACTGGAGTCTCTCTGACCGCATGCCTATATTAGTGTAAGAAAAAAACATTCCTGTAGTTACGAGTTAACATAACCTGTAGGAACGGGCTCGTGTTCTGTATTCGGCGCGAGTTCTTTGCTCTGCGTATTCTTTACTCTGCGCGATATATTTTATTGGGGCATTCTAGTAATTTCCAGAATGATCGCTAGATGTCTCTGATGGTCCACCACGCGTCGAGTGCGCGTTTCGTGGATGTTTCATACCTGCCATGAACAATATGTCACCAGACTATGCAGTGCTGATTTTCGTTACGTGAGAGGCCATTTGAAGCATATTTTATTTAGTTTTGCATTTCTTTCGTAAAGAAATGTTCACAAAGCGTGTTTATAAGAAAAAAATTGGCGTGATGAGGTATCGATGACAATTGGAGTGATGACTTTCCAATGTCAAGAGTTGAAATTTTCCTACTCTGGTATTACGTACTTGTATGAGATACAATGAGCACATGACTAGCATACAATTTACTAAAAGGGGAAAGGTGTGTTACAGTTACACAAAAAATTATACATTCTACTTCAAAAACATATTAAATATGTATTTTAGGTAAACTTTTTGCTTCAAATACTTCAACATTTCTTCACGAAGATAGACAAATGGCTAACATATAATGCTACTGAAAGAGTGGAGCATATTATTCAAATCAAATAAACACAGAATTTTTATTTTTGTGAAAATATTTCCGAAATATTCTTCGATGAAATTCTTTACTTCTTGTTCAGAACCATTCTTTGAAGGCTAAACGTAATATTAAAAGAGCGGGGTCGTGTAATACACAGAAACATCAATTTTCCATCAAAAGTGATTAAATACGCATTTTTCGAAATATTTTTGTCTAAAATTTTTTTTAGATTTACTTCAGAAAGATTCTTACATGACCAATCCCATTAAAAAAGTGCAGATTCTGAGCAAACTATTGAATTCACCACCGAAACATTAAGTATACTTCGATTTTTCTATAGTGGCCGATGGCATTAAGTCATTGTTACACCTCATGCCTTACAAAATGAATATTTTTAATTAATTCGCGAACGTCCTCAACGGGGTTCCTGGCCTCAGAAAAGAGCTTAATAGAGCTAGTTTCGGTGGTGAATTCAATAGTGTGCTCTTTATCAGCCTCCACACTTTTTTAATGGTATGATCGGTCATGAAAGAATCTTTCTGGAGTAAATCTAAAAAAAAATAGCAAAAAATGGCGATGCAAATGCAATGCAATGCAATGCAAATGGCGATGCGATGCAAAAAAAATAGCAAAAAATAGCAAAAAATAGCAAAAAATTTGGCGGCGGCGATGGTGTAACGGTTAGCGTATCGGACTGTTACACCCAAGTCGAACCCGATCGAAGCCGTGGATTTTTAAGGGCGAAAAAATCCTTCGTACGCCTTCCTTCGGAGGGGAAGTAAAGCCGGCTGTCCCATGTTAGTAGATTTACTGCATGTAAAAGATCCTCAAGCCTAAATGACGCCTCTGAGCTAAATTCAGATCGCCTGTTTCGTCGCCCAAGTAATACCTTCTTTCTCCCATGGTTGGTGAAAGGAGCGTAGCGGAATTTGCGTGGTCAGACGGAAGAGCAGGCCTCATGGCCTGAGTCTCGCCACGTAAAAGAAGGCAAATTCAATTCAATTCAATCAATTCAAAAATATTTCGTACAATGCGTATTTAATCCGTTTTGGTGGCAAAACTGATGTTAGTGTGTATTTTACACAATGCATTTTTGTGCGCGCAGTGAATAGAGGCTCGGATGGCGAGTGGCGGGCAGCGCCCTGCCTGGGGGCGTGGCGCCGAGGTGCCGCGGGCGGGCGTCCTTGGGCGAGGGCCGAGCGCCGCTCGAGCGCCTGAGCCGCGCGGAGGGAGCCATGTGAGGCCGCGAGCCGCTCAGCCCCTCCCGAGAGGCGCCCTCGAGCCTCCCGCCGCAAAGCGCCTCAGCTCCCCAACCCAAGCACCACAGCCTTAGAGTGGACCGCCTTCGGTGATATAAGCTTCCACCCGCAGCCAAGGACAAGAAAAGTTCCTTCCTGCAGAACAATGCTTTCTTATTATTGAGATTATTATTTATTTTTATTGGATTAATAATTGATTGATTGAGCGCTTGTAACAAAGGATAACGATATTTTTTTAATTTTAGGCTTTTCTCTCTGGCTCCAATTGGCTTTCATCTTCTCTTTGTGTTTATATTATTATTATTATTATTATTATTATTATTATTATTATTATTATTATTATTATTATTATTATTACTATTATTATTATTACAACAAATAGTATATTATTTCAAATGTACTACAACCTGACCTGTAATTGTTCTTTCCCCCTTACTGCTAATATTCTTTGCTTTACGCATAATTATTTTTATAATTTATTATTTTTTTGTGCACAACAGTTTTCTCTAATCACGATAGATTTAATAGAATATTCAACTAGCTCTCGTTTTTTACTGCTTTAATTCATTTCTTTCTCGATTTTGTATTCGAATATTTTACCGGTCTCGAGTGGAAATTCCAAATAGATAATTCGTATTACTAAGGTTCCAGATTGTTTAAATTCCTGATCCAAATAAATTTTCCAGAAAATGTGCTTTCTTTTCGGTTTGAAAACAGTATATTTTCTCTCCTTCGCGAGATCCTGTCTTTTGGCTGTTTATGTGACTATGTCATAAGAAATGAGCGCTGCCCCCAATCTAAAGAAAGAAATTGAGAGAAGGAATTACCCGAGGAACGCGGCCTGTTTTTCGTCAGAGGCTTCGCCTGGTCAAACTGAGAAAAACACGTATCAAGATATGGCGGTTGCGCACTCTCCCCACACATAAAACCGATCAACCAGCGCTGTTTACGAGCATCGACTCCCATCCTGGGAACACTAGCGCTTTCTCTAGTCCCCAGCGCCCGCAACCCGTCTGCCCTCTACCGCAACATCCGTCAAGAGTTTATTCGTTACTCCCGCCGCGAGTGAGGGCGCGGTGGTCGGGCGTTCGAGATGATATTTCCGCCGCGTGCCGCGTGGGTGCGCGCGTGTAGCGACTGGGCGCGCGCGCCGCTGACGGCGGCCGTGAAAGAGAGCACGGCGGGGGAGGGGGAGGGGTGGACCGGGGCGGGGCGGGGAGGCGCGAGCGGATTAGTGGGCGGGCAGAGCAGGGCGGCGCAACCGCAGAGACCGGGAAAAGGGAAATATTTCACGATTCCAATCTACTTCATCCTTTTTACGGCCCTAACCGGAACGCTGCAAACATTAATGAACCTCCAGTCTATTGATCTAGATAGGCGCAGCTTAGCCGGTGGATTGACCGCCGTAATGCGAAGGGCCCGCGGGGGTCCCAGGGCCACGGCGCCCTGTCCGTCCACCGTCCCTCCGCCTCCCCTCCCCTAGATTTATCGCGAACGGGGCCTCCGTTCGGTAGCGGAGGGAAGACTGCGGGGAACTCATCCGAAACCCCTCGCCCGCTCAAGGGAAACGTTCCTGGCAAAGTGCGTGCAGCTGCTATTCATCCGCAACTGCTTCCCCTACATATGCCGCTCTGCGATCTAAAGCGTGTGTCTCGCTGTCAAAGGGATCAGAGAATGAACTCAGAATAAAGCGCGACAATACAAAAGAAAGCAATACTAATGGGGAAGGGTAAAAGATAAATGTGAAACGTTTCTAAGAAGATGAAATAAGCGAAAAAGGGATAATGAAGATAAGACAAGGCACAGTAAAAAACAAGACTGAACTACTTGTTATTCGAAATAATAGAAATGGAAACACAATAATAATCAAATAAGGGAATAAAATATCTAGACGGTATATTATATAAAGCAAACTTATAACGTGACTCTGAAATAGAAATGTAGTTCTAACGCATCGCACATTTTTGTTGTAGAAATGAACAGTATGCCTCGTTCCGGAACAAGGCAATGTATTACGATAATGACTGATTTCTCAAACACAGTCGCACAATGTTTGCTTTGAAAGTGAGATTTTCTAAATCTAACAGTGAAACAATCCTTGCTTTTAATCCTTTTCATGTAAAGAAAAACTTCACAAACTGGATTCCTACAAATTGTAACTTAGATATAAGATCATATTTTCTTAAACTAAATTTTACTCAGCATTATAAAACATTTAAAATATATTTCCTTGTTGACATTTAGTATACTCTACCTAAAATTTTTGCAGACCATAGAATAACTCATTCTTGACTTGTTTCGAATCAGAAAATGTTGAAACTTTTAGTGGAATACGAATATCGATATTCAAATATGCATTGGTAAATTTGTGGAATCTGAAAAAGTATGAAAACAAAAGCAAGTAAAATATTTGTATTGTAATTACATGATTATCATCAAAATCTCGTAATAATTTGTTGTGTAGGCGAATGGAACAAATAATATAAAACACAGGAGTATTTCTGAATGTTCAATTGGGTGTTTTAAAATGATGAGCAGCAGTGCCTGCAAAAATTGTGACGATTACACCTGAAAGAGCTAACTGCAGTTTGCAGTTTGGAGATCAACACGGAAAACGAGAACCACAGCGCGCAATTTAATGACTCGTGCAACAGTTATTTGTCCAGTGCGTTTTTTCAGCAGCGTACAGTTAGCCAACACTCTCATTTACTTTACAACCTCCATTTTTCTGCAATGGTAGTGTTTATTTTCCCTTTTGTGATTAGTAAACCTATAAAGTTGATTTCGTAGCTGATATTTACATTTAATTGTGAAGTTATTGTCAATGTTATGTATTGAGATATACAAAATGTTCTCTCTACTTTAATATCTCGCAAAGATCTTAGCGTCCGGCTTGCTGGGTCAATGGGTCACGATATATATAATCCTTATTACCTTTATAATGGATTATAGAATCCGCAGACTATACAGCGCTGCTGGGAATCTGAAATTAGAATGATTCTAATTCCTAGTTCATTACTGTTTGGATTGACTAAATGAAAGATCACTTTCTTTTCTAAAGAACAAAATTTAACAAAGTTTATTGTTACCTTTTTGCAAACAATATAGTGAATTTAATACATGATTTTAATGTTAGGCCTTTGATCAAGATATCTTTGAATTTAGAATTTTATACCGCGGTTAACTTATCTATTCTTCGTTGATGTCCCTCGAAGACTTCTCAGTCGAAATATCTTGCGAGCTTGCCGTAGTCCAAAGTTCCAAGAAATCCTCTTCTGCTCCTATCCAAGATGGTGTCAAACTATCAAAATTATCAGTCCTGATTACGTCCTATGACATAGTCCCGAAACCTATAACTCGATTACCACTCCCGACGAAGTCCCAATTTATGCATCAATATTACTTTCACATGCAATATCTGCAATATTATTTGCTGTCCTTCAAATTTCACAATCTGATAACCCGACTCTGACTATCTGCACTACCTCGCTCCCTCTCACGACCCACGATCCGTTCAGACACGCGATGCCGGTCAGAATGAATTCTTCTTGCATGATTCACCCCTCGAAGCTTCCTATTAAACTCCCTTCTTTTTTTTTCATAACATTTGACCGTCCTTCTCTCACCCAGCCAATCCATGCGTTCGTTATATTTTGATGTAGCTAACCTTTCGATCGTCTAAACTTCTTAATGCATATTCCACCATATTGTCTTCAAATAAATGTTAGTTTATATTCATGTGACATATCGGTATGTCACAGCTTCCCCTCTCCAAGCGTCATTTGGTTTGCTACAACCTAACTAAATGACAAGACTAAAACTGAACACTTTCTTCTTGCTTCTTCACACTAAACGACATTAACACTTTACACTTTGCACTGCACTAGGTCTTGTTTCTTGCTGCCTTAAAACTATTTACATTTTCCTTTCGGAATGTGCCAACAATAACCATTTCACCAGGTATTCTAATAACCGTATCTGCCTAATATTTGCTCCCCATTAACTTCATTGAATACACATACACATTAAATTAAACTCCCTACACAAACTGACAAAATACACGTAACAACAAAACAATAACAAAAGAAAAACTATTACTCCTAATATTTACAACTATTTACAAATCTCTGTCATGACCAGAATATTTAATCATGCGTGTCGTCCCTCATATACGGCTTCATGTTCCTGTAGTTATATATTCCCATTTGTCGTCCGTTTTCATCATTCAAAATCGCAGCATTCTTGCTTAATACTTTACAAATTCGGTACGGACCTTTATACAACGGGAAAAATTTATAAAATAGCTTCTTATCCGCTGACGACACTTGAGGTACTCTAATTAACACTTCATCACCCTCCTTATACTCGCCTCGAAAGCATTGCTTCTGTTTTAGCTTTCTTTTGGCTGCTGCCTCCCTCAAATTGTCATAAATTATTCGCGTATCTCTCACATCATCTGGGATCCCACTTATATCTGGTGGTATCCTAATCCTTCGAAACGGATCATTTTTTTCTTTCCTACCCATGTGGACCTCTATAGGCGTGCTTCGCGTGCTCCCATGCGGAACATTATTCAAAACGTAGTTCAATACTGGAACGGCCTCCATCCATCGGTTATGGCTTTCCGAAATGTAGACTCTAAATAAACGCGAAATCTCCTTCATAATTCTTTCGCTGGGGTTAGCTTGAGGATTCCGTACCGTCGTGTAACATATTTGGATACCAATTCTTCCCATGTCTTGTTCCCATTTTCCACTAGTAAATTGCGTCCCCAGATCACTAATAATTTTTTTAGGTATACCGAATTCTTCAAAAAATTTGTGGCATTGCGTAATGCAACTCTGTGCATTCGCCTTTCTAATGGGATATAATTTTGTGATTTTAGAAAAAACATCCATTATTACTAACAAATATTGATTCCCAAATTTGGATTTCGGCATTGGTCCATAAAGATCCACAGCGTATATTTCCTTAGTTGACGTAGGTATTATCGCTTTGCTGCTCCCCTCATACCTTTTATTGGGCTGTTTGGTTTTCTGACAGACGTCACACTTACTGATTTGCTTACAGATTTGTCGCCCCATGCCTTTCCAATAGCATTTTGATCTTAGTATTACTTCGATTTTGTTACATCCAAAGTGGCCGAAATGTTGATGCGTAGATAGAATCAGTTCTCGCCTATGCGCTTCTGGTATCCAAATTTGATACTGCGTCCCTCGTTTCCTAATCCGATGTAATAATACCCCCTCGTACATCTTCCACATTGAAAATTTCGGATCATCCTGCCGTCGGTCGTTATCTTCCGCCGAAAAATGCTCAATTATTTGCCTCCCCACAGGATCCTCTCTTTGAATTTTCGCTAATTCCTCCTTCGTCCATTTCGGTCGTATTTCCGTTAACTGGATAGCATTAATATCGGGTTCCACACTACCTTCCTTTTCCTTTATCCTGATTCTCGATAAATAATCGGGCAAAACGTTATCACGGCCTTCACAATATTGGATGTTAAAATCAAATTGTTGAAGCCATAGTGACCATCTCAACAATCTATCGTTATTCAAATGACTTCTCATTAAGAAAATTAGGGCCTTGTGGTCCGTAATGACGGTAAATGGTCGTCCAATTAATATAGCCCGTAATTTCTGCGTAGCCCACACAATTCCTAAAGCTTCCCGTTCACTGGTAGTAAAAAGTCGTTCGCCAAGGGTCAAAACACGACTTTCTAGGGCGATTATTCTCTGCTTATTCTTTTCGTCGTATTGGAACAACACAGCTCCCATGGCAAATCCACTACTATCCACTTGTAGATACATTCTTTTGTCGAAATCTGGATAACTGATCAAAAATGTCTTCTCAAATAGTTCTTTTAATTTTTTAAACGCCTCTTGACATTTTGTATCCCACGCCCATTTCCTCCCCTTCTTTAGCAATTCTATTATTGGGTGTATAATTTCTGAATAACCTTTGCAGAACCGGGAATAATAATTGCACACCCCAATCAATCTTCTAACTTCCCTTACATTCCGAGGTCGTGGAAAATTCTTAATCAATTCTTTCTTTTTATCTTGCATCGACATTCCTTGATCCGATATGACGTGCCCCATAAATTTTATATTCCTCCTCCCGAATTGGCATTTTCCAATATTTAATTTTAAATTATACTTCCGAAAGATTTCGAATAGTTTTTTCAACTTCTTTAAATGTTCAAACATATTGGTAGAGAATAACACAATATCGTCGACGTACATGAGAGTAGTTTCCTTTAGCTCATCCGGTATTACATCGTCCAAATAACTGATTAAAGCTGCGCCACTATTCTTTAATCCAAAGGCCATCCTCTGAAAACTATACGTATTGCCTTCAAATGAAAAACTGACAAATTTTTGCGATTCTGGGTGTAGTCCAATTTGCCAGTACGACGCAGTAAAATCCAGTCCCGTGAATATCCGAGCTCCTTTTACCTTCCACATCATTTCATCTAATTTCGGCGGTTTTTCATGACGAGCGATGGTCTTGCTATTGAGTTTCCTAGCATCCACACAAAATCTGATCTTATTGTCTTTCTTACGAACTATCACTATTGGGCTTACATACGGTGTCATCGATTTTTTTATTATACCATCCTCAAGCATCGTGTTTATTTGTTTACGTACTTCGCTTTTATATACATGGGGGATTGGATATTGTTTCAGATTAAAAGGTTCCTCATCCATCAATTCAATTTTAAATTGATATCCCTTTACCGGCTCCCTTGAACTTCCAAAAATATCTTTATATTCATTGACTAACATTTCAATTGCTTCACTAGCATCTATTCCGTTTTCGTCGACCGCGCCCTCTGCTGCCGCGTGGATCTGGTCCCTGGTCTCTTCAATTTGTTCCGCAATATCGCAAATACACATATCTTCGCCCTCCTGGTCTTTGATCCTAAACAATGTTGTTGCCCTTTGTCACCTCGTAACAATATACTCCTGTTACCTATGTCGACCTTGGCGTCATACATTTTTAGGCCATCAATCCCCAAAATAATCGGACGAATCAAATTCTTCACTACAATTGCCGGAAACTGAATTGTCATCCCTTGGACTTCCACTTCCACCCAAATTTGCCGACTTCTCGTTTCGATGCGCCTTCCATTAGCTGTCCGAATATCCAAACTCCTAGTGGGTAGCTCCTCAATTTTATTTCCCTTTTTCTTTAACTGCTCATATAATTTTTCCGACACTGCACAAACATTAGCACCTGTGTCAATTAAAATGTCTACAGGTATATTCCGAAATATCCCCTTCAAAATTAAACACGTGCTATTCTCCGCCCGTTCGTCCGTATCTTCCCTTAATAAATCTTCCGCCGATACTTCAATGCTATTCAACTCCTTAAGAACCATCACGCCCTCATTATCATCGTTCGAAGTATCCCGCCCATTTACTTCGAACACTGGGAGTTTTCCTGTTCAATCGCATTAATTTCCACATGTTCCCGTTTATTGTCCTCTTTGAACCTCCGCGGATACCCGTTTCCTGTCTTTTTATTTTCCATTTTAGTACTATTTCCCCTGTCATCCTTTCTTTCTGAGCTATAATTTCCTTGGCGGTTGTAATTATTCATTGTTTTTCCCGTTCCATTGTTATTCTCGTTCCTGCTTTCATTATATTGATACCCGTTACTACGATCATAATCACTATTCAATGTCTGGTCGAATCGACTTAAACGTTCGACCAGATCCTCAGAATCAATAGGCATGGAGTTCCACAATAAATTTTGGATATTTACAGGCAACTGACGAATAATAATTCTAATTAATTCATTGCTATCCATTCTGTCTTCGCATGCCTTGAATGCTGCTATTTTACGTGTTGCGAAGTCACACATATTCTCGGCTCCACCCTTCTTATACCTTTCACTCATTAATTTGTATTTTAGATCAAACTTGTGGCTTTCGTTCCAATATCTTTTTAAGAATTTATCCTTCCATTCCTTATAATTAGTCGGTTCCGGTACTAAAGAGGTCAACCAATGATGTGCCTTGGACGACATGGCTTGTTCTACTATATGCAATTTTAATCTTTCGGGGATATTATTTATCATAAAATAATTCTCTAATTTTGAAATAAACGACCACGGTTGTTCTTTCATATCACCATGAAATTTTAGGTGGCTTGGTATTACAAGCGCCGATGCATTCATTGCTATATTTCCCTGCGAACGTATGAATTCGTTTTCTAACTGTTCAATCTTGTCCTTAATGTCCGACATGTATTTCCCAGATTCAGATTCTTGCACCATTTTAATGTTTCTAAGTCCCTCCTGTATTCGTTTTTTCTAATTTACTATCCGAATTAACTAATTTAGATTCTATGTTTTCAATTTTTTCGCCATGTTGAAGCGACATTGCGTTTAAGTTATCTACACGCGATTCGACGATTGTCAACTTTCCGCATTGTTGGTCATGTAATTGTCCCAATGTCACAACGCTCTCCTGTAAATTATTAACTTTGGAATTAATTTTGTCGCCAGATTCTTTTAATTCCCTCTGCATTTGGTCGACTTGATTATTAAAAGACTCAATTTTACAATGAATAATATTGAATTCCGCCGATGTATCCACCCGTAATTGCACTATTTCCTCGTGTATTTCCTGACGAAAATTCTTCAATTCTAATGACATTTTCGATGTCATTCCTTCCAATTTAGCGTTATTTTTTCTAATTTAGTATTAATATCTGAAGTAATTCCCTCTAATTTAGTATTCATATCTGAAGTAATTCCCTCTAATTTAGTATTCATATCTGAAGTAATTCCCTCTAATTTAGTATTCATATCTGAAGTAATTCCCTCTAATTTAGTATTATTATGCTCAAGTTTTGCGTTCATTTCTGCTAACATTTTAAGAATTAAATTATTAGGGTCCATATTTCCTAACGGTGCAGCAATTATTTCCTTTTCTTGTGGTTCAATCTCAATAATTTCACGCGAGATTTCTCCCTCGGGATTAGTATTAGCAGACGCCATATCATCTACATTAACATTCTCCATACGCAATTTTTTGCTCCTAGTATCCATTTTGAATTCTAATACAAATTAAAATCTCTCTGTTAAATTATTTTAAAATCACACCAATTAAATGGTCTTGGCTCTTTCTTATAATTAACAATTAATTTCAAATGTCAATCCATAAATTTCAGATTCCCTTTGGATCACTTTATTATAATTTATAAGACTAATTTTATCCGGGTCACCAATTGTTATAAATTATAACAAATTATGCATCACGTTGGCGCGCCATTTTGAGATATACAA
>BLKR01013086.1:0-13822 GCA_011170035.1 Teleogryllus occipitalis | reverse complement strand
TTTTTCGATTATCGTTGATTTGGAATTTCAGAAGAAGAAAAGTTCAACTCAGATGAACAACTGGGAAAAATTCTCATTCAGATCGTTAAAATTGATGTTTGTTCATATGTTTTTCATGTCAAGATCATGAATTGCTGCAATTACACCTTCATCCTACACGGTCATCTCTCTTACACTCCTCTCTTCACAAAACAGTATCAACGTCGCGAAGGCCACCTTCCCAAAACGGCGACTGTTGCAAAGGCTACCCGTTTACTTGAAAATCTGATGCCAAAAAATCTAATTTTATACTCAAATTACTCTTAAAATACTAACATATGATAAAACATTTTATTCCAATATTCATGATGATAACATTGCTGATGAAAAAATATATAGTTCAATTTAAAAAATCAAAGATGATTAAATTTCTCGAAAACTAAAACTATTATAGAGAATTCCTCTACCAGCCTGTTACCTGCCCCAAGATTTTGCATTGTTCAGCGAAAACTGCAACTCGATACCCTGAACCGTTTAGAAGTTATGGGGGTGGTCCATATTTGCTGGGACACCCGGTATCATATAAACATTAGAAACCCTATGTAACTTGATCGATGATAAATGAAAGCGATTGCTGTATACTAAGCGAATGAATAGGGATGACTAAATACGTCTCGTAGTGGAAACCTCGAAATGTTTACTTTTCATAGCGTCAACTTTGGGTAGCTATATTTTCTTAATTAAACCCCAAAATATCCAAGCAATTATTTCAAATTAAATAAAACTACAATTTTATTGACAATAATACTAACCTGATATGACTTTCTACAAACAATTATAAGGAGATGTGAACTTCTTCATCCTAAATTTTCATCCTAAATCGTTACTTTTAAGTTTAACGATTACGTTAATGTTTGCTACTCAGAGACACGGAGCACGCTCGAAAGAACACAATAAGTAAACGAAATTGAGGATATTATGATTATTATGTCGTAGTAGCTTCATTGTTGAAATGACGACTGATTCGTTCATATGAGATTTTCTGTGTTTCATGAAGATGACCTCGGCGTATACGTATTTCGAAGACGTGTAAACTTCCATGATTTTGACGCGATAAGCGATGACCTCAAACAATCCACTTCGATTCAGAGGGTAGTGTCGAAAATCATTGGCGTGTTAGTGTCGAATGGAAAAGAATGCGTCTAGGAATTGTTCTGAACTTCGAATAATTGAATTTTAAAAACATGTTTATTTGCAAACTTTGCACCTTCATTGAAATTTACTTAACTGCATACGTAAGTTCACATTCCTTCAATTACACATGTCCATAAATAAACCTATGTCATTACAATATTATAATAGTATTATTACTTTTTCGCATATTCCATACTGATGCGATATGCTTCGAAAGGCAGCAGACTTACTGGTTAGAATGAAATTTTGAATGTTATAACAATGTATTTCGTATTTGGAACGTGTGAATACTGAGGAGCTGGAAGCTTTAATGTCAATATTTATACGTCAAGACAATTAATGCAAAATTATTGTTTTCTTGTATATTTAATTTGAAAAATTTTCCACAATTTTATATGTAAAGAATTGGCTTCCTAAGGAGGTGGATAAAGGCTTTCTCGAGGGAAAGCGAGTGTTACGATTTATGCTTACAAACTCAGCCTACTTCGCCTTGAAGCGTGTGGAGGAAGGACGCAATTTTCACCGGGAGGTATTTCTGAAAGCCAATTGATGACTCTTTCTTGCTTCCAAGTTGAAGATTGTTCGATAGCCGACGCGAGTAGTATTTTAAAATTTATGCTGTAATTGTTAAACAAATGGAACTTAAAGTATTTAGAATAAAATGAAAAATTAAGGAGCTGAAAACCAGGAATATCTAACCAGCAACAATTTTCGTGGCAATTAATGCAAGCGTTGTGGACGCTTGTCCCCTCCACCCCGTTAGGAACTTCAAATGTATTTGCCAGAAAAACTAAGCAAGCCGTTGCAAAACGGCTTATAGAAAAGCTTAACGTGGGAACTGCCAAAAAAATAGTTGCCATGACATGCTAATTTCTTATAAACACTTACGTATCTCGAAAACGAAAGGAAGCGCTAATCAGATTGCGGAATTTTACATCTCGTTTTAAGGCAATTTTTAAAAAGCAATACGTTTTTTTGTAAAATTTAAAAATTTATAAAAAATTTCCAAATTTTGCAATTCTAAAGTGGGAAGGGTTTTCTGATGTCCCAGAACCAAAAACTGCGAATTAACAATTTTGCAACAATTAACAATTTTATAAACAATTCCGAAATGTGCGCTATTCCTTCCGGGGAGTGTCCCCAAATTGTCCCTGATTTGATGATAGTAAAATAACAATTTTGACATGAGATGCAAATTAATTGCTTAATATCTAGTTTAATTGTTACTTTAATGATAAATATACAGCTGGTCTTTGAATTTTACTTTCCCTTATTGAAATGGTTCCCTAGAAGTCCTAACGATTCGAGAAAGACAGTATTTTGCATTTTTGCAAATGTAATATACATATGAACAATTGAAAATATGCAATTATAATCGTTTTTCTTATCGCAAAATTCTGTAGTAAACTGGTCATTTGATAAAGTTCATAAATAGCGTTTGGACAAGAATATTGGAATTTAAATATCTATAAGAACGTAATTGTTCTAAAATTAGTGTTATTTTATCTGACATCAATGCAATTTCTTAAAAAAGAATTGTGTTAACAGTGATTAAGTGCTATGAGTTCATATATATTTCAATGAATTTACTTTCATGTTCATTGAAGTGTTTCTTTCATGTATTTTTCATTTGAAAATACTTCCACATCTGAACTGGCGGCGCCCGCCATTTTGTACGACGTAATTTTGTTAGGGCACTCCCCCCTGAGTTGAGATTGGCTACGATGGTTTGTGAGGCTCCGCCTGCGACGTTTCGTCATGACAAGGGCTGGCCAAGCCGTGCAAAAGCTGAACTTAGCCGCAGACGGCCGCGATCAATTTATGTTTCCAGTACTGTACAAGAAAAATCATCCACACCTTAAACGTGGTTTGAACCTGCAATCTTTGGATTCATGTATTTGGTCGATGCCACTTCACCCTTCTCTAAATAGGCTGCCATTATTGATATTATAATTAGTTTTGTGTCAAGACCGAAAAATGAAAGATTTTGGATGAGATTTTGGATGAGGTGTTTGATTTGAAACGAGTCCAGAATCATTTAATTTCGACCGAGGTACATACAATTATTTTTTCGTATACTCACCTCCCAATTTTAGGTTTAAATTTTTAGAGAGATCTCATCTATAACATTGAGTTTCGTCGTGTAGGTGCAGAAGTTCTTCTACATTATCGCCTCTGAAGTTGTTAGTACTGTCACAATTGCGTGTAGAATGTGTGTAGCGTCTAGAATTTGCGGCTGATTTTGGGGATATGTTTTGTAAGTACTTTGTGTGGGGTGCGATATTCCAAAGATTATAAATGAAGAAGCTGAAGCTGCTACTGTGAGTTTACTTCTTCAAAAATTAAAGGATTCAAACGAAAGAGAGTAAAATCTGTTTTTGAAATAGAAAAGAGAGAAACATCTAACCGTGGGAAATGAAGCATCTACTCTAGCTTATCTTTACGAAAAGGTATTACATTTTCATAAGTAAAGCTAATTTAATTGTGTAAAATAACTAACTATATTTGTACAATAGTCCCAGACAGTGAAACGCCAACATTATGGAGCAAGTATTCATTGCTGAAGTGAACCCTAGGTATAAAAGAAAACATAGATGTTTGGCGGTATCATAGAGTTAAATCATTTTTGAAGCGCAAGTCAGAAAAATATGAAATGGAAAAATCGAGTGCTCAATGCCCGGAAGACGTAACAGTCCCAGGTATAATATTTCAGAATATATCAAATTGTGTTTTCAATATAAATGTTAACAATAAATAAGTTAAAAATATTCTTATTTAAAAATAATTAATCATCTTTGTCAATATGTCAACAGTCATTTGAACATTGTATTGTTTACTTGACGTTGCCATGGTAACGTTGACATCGTCCTCTAAATTTATTCTTAGCCTAGGCCTCCAAAGCTTACCTTTGTGGCGTATAAATGCTCTGTCAAATACGGGTTTTGATGTAAGGAAACGAAAATATATTTAAAAAAATTTTCTTCATTGCACTGTGAATGCCTAAAATATTTGCAGTTAAAATTCAACCTTAATGTATTTGATGAGAAACTCGTATCTGAAACCTGTTTACTGCCTTTTTTAAATGAAGGCGCATTATTCTGAACTTTACACATCCTAAATGTCACGACCATCTCTTAGTTTTTCACTCATTCACTCTTGTCGTATGTGAGCTAGTGTCAATTATTGAGCTTACACATACAAATGCTAATTTCGTTTGCGTCATATATTTTAGGAGTGAGATTGCTTTTGCATGTCGTTTTTGGGATCGTGATTGTGAGTCTGCTGTTAGGCTGTACATTCATTTTAGGGGGTCAACTAGCTCGGAGAAATGTAATTCAAAACCAATTATACATTTTGATGAGTTTGTTCTCTCCCGGACCAGAAGGAACCTAGTCCTAAAAGATGGCTTATTAAATAATTGTGATTATATTATTTACTAAGTAAAGGAAATCGTGATGTGTTTGGCTTTCGCACGAGAATCTCATGGTAGCATCTCCTGCCGAAATAATATGAATTGTGAATTGTTTTATTTACAAAGTGAATAATGCGTGTGTAATCAATGCCTTTCTGCGAGAATCACATGATGGCAATCCTTAATATACGGCTGCTTCCACGCAGAAAGGTTTCCAACGCCAAGCAAAATACTGCGACACATTGGATCACCAAATTCAGATTTATATTCCTGTATTTTTGGTTCAATTAAATATTATATTGTTGAAATATGTTAAATTGCTAGCTACGATCATCCGATATGGAGATATCTTACGGAAAAAATATTTTTTTCAAAATTTAGTGTAGACCGATATCATGAAAACCTATAGGGAATTCATGATGGCAAAAATTTGATCAATGAAATGAAAGAATATGGTGATTAATTTGATTGTGTGTATGCGTATTGTTATCACTGGCCACAAAAACAACCTTGTACGACTGTTCCTTATTTTCTCCTTTCCATTTTTCTAGTGCCACAACACAAAAGAGTTGTCGACGTCTGGACAGAATATTAGCTTGACTCTCTCATGTTGCATGGTTTCTCTGAGTATTTACGATGGGATACGCAATAATGAATGGTAATTTAGATTGTTAATTCTCAAACCACAAGGCTGTGTCGAATGACACACGCAGCATTTGTTTCTGTTCGTGCATGCTGTGGAAAGCTTCTTCATATTTTACTGTATCTGATCATTCGGCTACCAGTCGACCGTGGAGTGTTCCTATTTACTAAGTGTAAAGTTTTTGTGACGAAATTCACTTCAATCTCGTATCCAACCTCTCATTTCTTCTTGACACACTCTAAATTTGCTCTTTGTGTAATATGTTCGAATTGCATCTTCTCACTTCTGAAGAAATGCATAGTCCATATAAATTGTGAAGAGTTTCGTGGAACAATCGTTATAATAGTTAACGTGACAAAAAACACGCTAAAATGTGTCTTCGTCTACCATGCCAAAATCACAAAGCAAAAACTATCACCACTTACTTCTTCGTTCTTCTTGAAATAGGTAGGTAATATAACAATATAGCAACTTGAACATTTCCAATTCTTCAACCAACTCCTTTGCGATGTTTGCGAAATTTCAGAGTTGTGAATGAAAATGGCACTTATTCCATGTGTGTCAGTTCATTTCACTGTATTCGAATAAAAAAACTCTTCTTCTTCTTAATAATAATAATAATAATAATAATAATAATAATAATAATAATAATAATAATAATATTATTATTATTATTATTAAAAATATTTGCAACCATTATTGAGAACATTTTAAAGATGTCTTAGGGCATTTAAGTAATGTACCCCCAAAAATTAAAAGATGTTTCCAATTCGCAACGCCTTGAATTCTCGAATACGTACACGATAAGGTGCCAATAATGCCTTTCACGGAGTGCGCTCGCCTCAGTTTATAACACTATTCATGTCAGCACTGATCGTGCAATGTCCTCGGGCGTGCGTCCAGAGCTTCATTCGCGTCTGTTCCGCTAGGGGCGCTCGTGGAGCCGCTGCGAGGCAGGCCCGCGGGCTGGGCGCCGGCGCCTGGGACCGCCCTGGTTATCGCGCGTCCTCGCCTCCTTTATCGCCGCCTGTTTGCGCCTCTTGAGCACATAAACCAACCAGCCAACCGCATTCATATCTGCGTCCTCCTTTCGACCCTGGGCCAACTTATCGGGCGGCGGTGGCGGTGGCAGTGGATGTGGGAAGGGTGACAGTTGCAGTCGTGGTGACGGGTGTTGGTGGCGGAGAAAGAGTATGTGGTGACGATAGCACTAGTGACTGTAGAGCACAGTCTCCACGGTTGTGGCAAGGGGAACGATACTGCGGGAATGGTTGGGTAGAGGTCATAGAGTTGTAGCGAAAAAGTTGATGTTTTGGGTGTGCGCCATGAACTTAATCGTTGGTAGCGATAGAGTCGTCGGCGTTGTTGGCACTAACGCTGTCAATGAAAACTGGGATGTCGGCAATGATCATGTCAGATTTATTTTGTCCATTATGGCTAATATGTTGGTGATGTTTGCTGCCTCTGAGGTGGTAGTAGAACTGACAGACAAGTTAGTAGGACGCTCTAACGTGCACCAAGACCCTATATTTGAACAGCGTGCTCTTCATGACCCCTTCGACAATCACGCATACCTCGAGCAAGCACCGTGATAGGCCAGAACTCGATCTTCTTCTTCTGAAAATCCTGAGTTGTGAATCTCCATCGGAGATTAGTTGGTGGAAAAGACACATTTTCCTTCAGTGTCGAGGCGAATCCCTTCTCTATATTCCGTCATTTTAGAGCAACCTACCAGGACTACGTGAAAATTGCTGAGAAATTCAGGAAACCGGGAGGACATTTCAAATCCTCTGACAGTCAGAACAAAGATCCAAGACTCCATTAAGTTATATTCAGCAAACTAGGAGGCTTTTGCGGTTATAGAGGTTGGAGGTAATTGCGATAGGTTAGTGGTAACGGAGGTCAATGGCGGAGTGTGGGAGGCGATGTCGGAGGCGATGTCGGAGGCGATGTCGGAGGCGATGTCGGAAGCGATGTCGGAAGCGATGACGGAGGCGATGACGGAGGCGATGTCGGAGGCGATGTCGGAGGCGATGGCGGAAGGGCAACGGATGCTCCGCTGTAGGCGTCACCGCTACATCCCGCTGGAGCTATTGAGGCCAAGCAGCGCGTGACTATCGGGAATAACACACGCGCTAATGAAAACCTCGCGGTGCCTGGACAAATGAGACGAGAGACCTTAAACCCATGGCGCCCACTCCACCTAGACTGACGTCACAAATTAAAAGATGGATGGCGAGCATTCGATGATATTGCCGAAGTTCCTGTGCGATACTCATTCATTTTTTAAGTATATTATAAATATGTAATTATCCGACTCGTTCTTATGAAAACTCAGACTTTTTTCTAACAACAGCTGTACGCTGGAAGTAAGTATGCGATGATTATTCACCATTACGAATGAATGGAATCAAAGTAGATAGTTTGAGTTAAAAGATAGTTCAAATAAAAGAAAAGAAGACAGAAATAATATTAGCTGAACACTTATCATAAAATATTTTTTGATCATCATGAAAAATCCGAAACCATGTAAGTAAGCACAATTTTAAATGTGCAAAATATATCCTCCCATTATGATGGGTGTGAAGTGATTTAAAATGTTGTTTGTGGAATTGCAAATAATTCTTTCAAGCTATATCTATTACTTCAATTCTTCTTTCATTTTTCACCTACCGTATTTTTCAAAAAAGTCTCCGAAACTAGTTGTTGAAGTATACATATGCTATCAATTAATTGTTTCCATTTTTCCGACACACCTTACCAATACTTAATGACGTTCACAATATGCGGCTGTAGAGGGTAATTGGCTTGAGTTGGGAAGATCCCTAGAACGAAAAATGTCTTCATTACAGACACATTACAAGTGCTGCTTGTTCACCATCATGTGCGTCTTAGGACATTCGCCTGGTCATTGGTTTTTGTCTCAACAGATTCATCATGCTTTTAGTCGTCCACTTTATCGCCGCAGTCGTCTACGTACCAAAATTTCGTAACTAATGTTTTCGAAAATCTTACATGAATCAAACATACGTTCGAGAAGCAACATTCAGATATTATAGTGATGCTAATTCTGTCATTTGCTTCTTTCTGATTAAGAAATTGCGTCACAGAAAGGAATTGAACATTGGATAGCTTGTTTATCATGAGGCATATGCCCTTATCATGAGAAGAGTGATGGGCGTATGACATGTGTTTTAGAGATGTCAATAGGTATGTCGAAGAGCCTTCTAGAATTTTCCTGGGAACGGAAGTCAATTTAATTTTCTTCAATGTTGCTTCAATAAGTTGTCTGCATTAACAATCGATTGCAAGAATTAACTGATTGCGAGTATGAAAGGAGGTATGTGGAAGTTCACCCAAATCAGTCTCACCTAAATATGTAATTTGTATTTTCTTATTTATAAATAAAACCTCTTATAAAATTCTTCAAGTACCAGGCGATTATCACTATCACAATTCAACCAGTAATAAAATGATTTGTAAATAGAAACACATAGGAGAGAAATAGAACAGGTTATATGGAAGGAGAACACGATTCCAAGCATGTCATGAAGTCCGTTTATGTGTATGCAGGTTACGTTTGATGACAACACGTACCGTCAGCATTATAAGAAATACCACATTAAAAAAGGCAGAAATATTTACCCCTAACTACAGGAAATGGAATAAAAATAGCGGATGTGCGGTTGAGCGCTTTTAAAGATTTAGAGTAACAATGCCGAAATTTAATGAAAATCACAAAATTGCATTGAATAACGCCATATCAATTTGAATGCTAAAAATATTAGAAGCCGTAGCTTTGACGACGGTGTCTGCGATTTTTGTCACGCAAAGAACTCAATTCCCATAACAAATTTGATCCATAATAGTGTGTTCAGTTTAAAAAATTCTCAAATACTTTTAAATGTTCAGCTACGTGTCCTTGGTTCTGTATTGTGAGGTAATGTTACATTCTTTGTTAGATAACGCAAGATTTAAGGGAAGATATATATATATATATATATATATATATATATATATATATATATATATATATATAAAATATATATATGATCAGAATTTGATCAGATGCCTTTTACCCTCTTTCCAATACCAGTTAAGGCCCATTCACAATGCAAACATAAGCATAAGCATGGCGTTAACATAAAAGTTAGGACTACGTCTACAAGTGGACTCATTCACAATGCGTTCGCATAAGCATAACACGTAAGACGTTAACTTAAGAGCTTGCAAGCTTCAAGCTTCTGTGCTATGCTTATGTCAGACATAAGGAATGAGCCAATCACAGTTCGTTAACTCAAAATCGAGTATCGAAGTCGATCGTGTCGATTCGTGTGCTGCGTCTCATAGCCAATAGAAACTCTTATTTTGCCTGTGTTTATGTTCGACATTGTGAATACGCCAACTCTTCGCTTGTGTTAATGTCTATGTCTATGTGTTATGCTTATGTTTGTGATTGCATTGTGAATGGGCCTTTACTCTAATAGTGTCCTTTGTTACCGAACGTCGGTCACTCTTAATCTGATATTATGTAAGAGGAACCCAAATTCTTAAACATGCGTGTATTCTACCGATGTACCTATGTTGACAATTGGCGCCACAAATTTCCACGTTTCATGTATGGGAACATTACAAAACCGCGTTTTCTATTCATTTATATTTCATTCGTGGATTTAAACATGAAAAAAACAATATAACCTTTTGTAATATTGAAAAATACAATTTTCTTGAAATCACCTCAATAGGAAGCTTTGTATTTTCAGTGTATTGATCCGATCCAATACGATTTATTTTGGAAAGTTACAATTTTCAATATGGCTTTGTGCACTATCTGTATTAGCATTATTATGTTTTCCACTGCAACAATTCAGCAATGGACCGATTTAAAGCAATTTGGCTCGACGTGTTCACTTTACACACTTGAATTCAGAGTTCAAATGCATGCATGTTTTCAAACTCCTTCACAAAATGGCGGCCGTGCTACCTAGGGAAAAGGGAAAAGCACGACGTTACCGTATCTTTAGGCAGTAGCAATATATTGAACATCAACATAAACCGAAATACCTCTTGTGCACCATTTTCTTTACAATCATTTGTTTTTATGAGTTTTTTTTTCGACAAATTGGCTTTATTTAACTCGACGGATCAAGTACTTGAAAAGTATCTGGAAAATTTACTTCACTTCTGGACGTAAAACCAGAATCCAGGACCCAGGTCCAACGCGCGTAAAATTCATTTCAGGGAGACATTATGGTAGTCACCCCGTAGAAACGTAGAAAATAACTGAAAGCCTCGGCGAGACGTAGATACGCTGTTTTCAGAAAGTGCACTTTACGGCTTCGCGTTGTAGCTCACGTGTGTTCTCTCTTACGATCTCGTACGGCAGAGTCATTATTCCGGAGACAAGTGCCGCCTGGTGCGCCGTCACCACTTCTGCCACTATCTCTACAACTACCTCTACCGCTAGCAACACCGACGCTGCCATCATTGCCATCACATTCGCCGCCGACACTACACCGACACTCCAGTCACCGCCATCGCCACCACTTCAACCATCGCTACCACCACTCCGTGTCCACCATTCCTACACAGATGGAGGTGCACGCGCCTCGCGGGCAGGGTTTCAACGAGGAGGGCGACAGCGGTGACGACGCAGAGCCCTCGTCTTCAGCAGAGACCGCCTGAGCCGCCGCCCCCGTCCCCGCCCCCGCCCCCGCCTCCACAGCCACCTCCACCTTCTCCACCTCCGCCGCTGCCACCGCCGCCACCGCCTGCAGTCGTATCGATCTCGCCGGGCCGCAGCGACCTTCATTTGACATTGGGCGCCCTCCCGGTCCCCGGCCCCGCGCGGCGCTCCCTTCCCCGCACCGCCCCCCCCTCGCCACCGCCACCGCCTCCGCCTCCGCCGCACGCAGCTCGCCGCCGCCGCCGCCACCGCTGCGCCTCGCCGCGTTGCTGCAGCGCTGCCGCCGCCAGCCGCGGGCGCCGGGCGGGGGGCGGCGGCCGGGAGAGGGCGGTGAGGGGGCGGGCGGATGGGCGGCGGCTCAGGCGGCGAAGCCTCCGGCACGGCCCCCTGCACGGGCCCTAGCGCACGCCCAGAACAAGCGAGCGCCGGCTATTGTTGGAAACGCTCGAATACAATTTCACTTACAGTTTTGCTTTCTTTTTTGTTTTGGTTCGATATGCCTTTGTTTCAGTTTTATTGCTAGAATGCATTTTTGAAATTGTAAGTACTATTGTTTAGTTTCACGATGTTCTGCAGTCCTGCAGGCTGCGTTAAAGCAAAGGAGTAGAGATCAGTGTTCATGGAGCGCCATTTTGTTTTGATACATCGGTGCTTGCCTTTTTCTATTTCACAGTTCCTTCCCGCAGTTATTTTTTTAACTGGTCTCTATAAATGAAATTCTGTGCATAGTCGTGGATAGTGAAGTGTTTCGCAATTTTACCCGTAAAACTTCAATTGTTTCTTAAATTTCTTGTAAAGCTCAAAATTTCTTGTAAATTTCGTGTAAAGCACTTAGTTGTGCGAATGTTTTAAATAAAACTGAGGGTTTAAACGTGAACGAATTTAAATGAACGAGACACACTTACAAAAATGTCCGATTGAGTAAAAGCTCTGCTAAGTTAAGTTCACAGTCGTTGTCTGCAATGACACTGAATCTGACCGAGAGACCGGGAGCGGTGGCTCAGTGCATCAACTGACGACTCTGCAGTGCATCTCACCGGAAGGTCCTAGGTTTGAGGCCTGGCGAATTTCAACACTAGCTTTTCAGCTAAGCCGAATTCAATTGCTGTCTGGAGGAGAATTCTAGCAGCCGGCAGCTCTGACCGGTAGTTTTCCGTGGTTTCTCCTATCAATACCAGGCGAATGCCGGAGCAGTACCCTAATAAACGGGCCACGGAACACGCGCGATCTTTCCTTTGACTTCCTTGTTCTATCATCACTCCTTACATACACACTTACACTATCATGCACTACACTACCACACATGCCGGGAGACCGGTCGGGGACTTAGAGCTTGTCCTGGCTGGGGCGTTCCCCCTCTGATGAGAGATACCTGGTTGGAGAAAACCCCGTTAGTTGACGGTAGATGGGCGCCGGATCTCGGCATCCAGTGGGGGGAGATCACCGCAACCTCCAGATGAAAAACATGCAATACACTTACGGGATTAATGACTTCATTAGATGACGCGCCCAGAATCTCAATCAATCTGGCCGAGAGGTTCTAGGGTTGGAATATGAAGTATTTCGACATTTTGAAACCGATGTTTCCGGCTCATGACTTTGTGAATTGAACCAAATCTCTGAGAGACCGCCGACTTCTATTGCTAGTGAATATAGATTTTTAACAACTAGATAACTTTTAATCCTAATTTTAACTGTAATTAAATATAAATTTATAATATAAATTGTAATCTTCATTTCTAAGTTTTGGTTATAGAAGTAGCCGTGAGCGGCTGCGATATCCAACATAACCAGTTTTAATATATTTATAATTACGCCAGTTCCTTAGTCTTTCAGCCGAACCTGGAGTCTTCCAACGAATTTAATAAATTGATGATTATGATATCACAGGAATTATAATGGAGCAATGGCGGATTCAAAGGCAGGGGAAATGGGAAAACCCGAGAAATCCTGCGACTAACCCACTTCAATTCCATATAGACCGACCTGGATTTGAACCACGGTATTCACAAGTATGTGAAAGTTGTGTCACTACACCACGTGTCGTACCTGAGTGGTTGTAACAAACTGTACATTGAATGAACGTTACAGATTTTGTATCCCTCGAAAAGAAAAATCCCTATAAGAGTTCTGTGCTAATTTCGGAGACCGCTGGTGCGTAGATGTGTGTGCGTAGTGTGGGGTGGGCAGACGCAGACGAATCCGTCAGCGAGAGGGCAATGCCCCCGCGACGCGCTGTCATCGATTGCCGCGTCTGTTTCCGCGCTGCGACGCAACTGTGAGAACCCAACGCGCCCCCGCTCACGGAAAACGTCGCTCACGGAGAACGTCGCTCACGGAGAACGTCGCTCACGGAGAACGTCGTACACGGAGAACGTCGCTCACAGAGAACGTCGCTCACAGAGAACGTCGCTCAGGGAGAACGTCGCTCACGGAGAACGTCGCTCATGGAGGACGTCGCTCACGGGGAACGTCGCTCACGGAGAACGTCGCTCACGGAGAACGTCGTACACGGAGAACGTCGTACACGGAGAACGTCGCTCACAGAGAACGTCGCTCACAGAGAACGTCGCTCAGGGAGAACGTCGCTCACGGAGAATATCGTACACGGAGAATATCGTACACGGAGAACATCGTACACGGAGAACATCGTACACGGAGAATATCGTACACGGAGAATATCGTACACGGAGAACATCGTACACGGAGAACATCGTACACGGAGAACATCGTACACGGAGAACGTCGTACACGGAGAATGTCGTACACGGAGAACGCTCACAGACAACGTCGCACACGGAGAACGTCGCTCACAGAGAACATCGCTCACGGAGAACGTTGTACACGGAGAACGTTGTACGCGGAGACCGTCGCTCACGGAGAACGTCGCTCACGGAGAACGTCGCTC
>BLKR01013085.1:0-13823 GCA_011170035.1 Teleogryllus occipitalis | reverse complement strand
CATCGCGCGCGCATGTGTGTTTGTGTTATTATCAAGGACGCTGGATGAGGTAACGGATTGTGGTTTTCATCATCGGGCTTGTACGTTTTGTTTACTCATTGCCTTCTATAAGTCGTTAATTACTTACGGCGCTGTAAAGGGGTGAAATCAAATAGAGAAGTAATTGTCTGAAGCAAAACTCGACTCAAAACTAAGTGTCATACTGGTCTGCAGCTTTTGTCAAATCAAGATGTCGTTACTGATGTGGACGCGTGATTTGCAGCATTTCCGGAGGAACCCTGCAGAGTCGGAATAATGGAATGCAAAGTAGCCTAAACTTAAATACGCTCTAGCGCCTAAACAGTTTGTGTCACGGAAAAAGCCTAACCGACATATTTTATAAGAATGTTGATAGCTTTTATTTTTGTATACGCACTTTTCTGTATAATCAAGGTATATAACAAACGGTAAGAGCGGGAAATTTACAAGAACAATTGTTTACACATAAAAAAGCTGGAATTTTGCTAGAATTTCCCCCCTGAGTTAATTTTTATTATTACACACATATGTTTGTTAAAATACGAAAATAAGCACTGAATATTTTTGTAATATTTCATAAATCCACGTTGACAACGACTGTTTTCGCTTGACGTTAATTAATATTTCATTATCAACAAAATACTTGAAATTTGTTAATAAATGAACAGCGAATGTTATAGAACCTCAGAAACCAAAGCACGCATCAGAGTCTCTCTGTCCTCTACAAATACCGGCTTACGTGGCTCAGGGCATCAACTGACGTTACTGTAGTGCCTCTGACGGAGGTCCTAGTGTTCGAGTCTCTTAACGGTGGCAGGATTTTCGGCACTAGCTGCATGGCTAGGTCGAATTCATCCGCTCTTTGGATGAGAATTCTAGCAGCCGGCTGCTCTGATCGGTAGTTTTCCGTGGTCTCTTCTTTCAACACCAGGTGAATGCCGGAGCAGTACCCTAACGAGCGGCCCACAGACGGCGCCACCCATCGAACCGTGTCCCTCGGGCTTCTGCCATCTCTTTACATTATTTTTATTCCAGCGTTATTCTCATTGTCCAGGGTGGCCAGCGAATCTGGAATCCTTGAAAACCGAAAAAAAACCGGAAATTTGAAAAGCATGGAAGAACCGAAAAAAAACCGGGAATTTGATTTGAAAACGTTTTTTTTTCGTTATTTTCAAATTTTCCTTTATATAGCGCAAATTTACTTACGGCATCGTATTCAGTAAAGTGCAGAATTCAACTAGGCACAGGATAATGGCGAGTGTTAAAATCGATGTATGAGAATTGTCACAAGTTTTCTTGAAGATTGTGAAATTCTTGAGTCTCGCATAACACAACTTCAAACACTGCCGCATGTGTAGGTGCAACATGGGTAGAGTACTAAGCATCACATAGCACCTATATGGTTGCCTGTGGGTTGCATGTGCATGGGCGAGATATTTGTAGGAACAAACGTCTCACCGGGAACTCAATAGCTGAGTTTCGATTAGTTTTTTTTACTACAATACACGCATTTACTACAATACAAGTAAGTTTGAGTTTCCATTAGTGTCGCGCCTCATCTTTGATGACAACCGCGGTACCACTTTCTTATTTTTCCGATCAAAACGACCATGTTATCACGTTCATGATATTCTAAGGGAATGTTAACTTTTCTGTAGAAGAGCGCAGTCGAAGCTCTCTTTGCTTATAGTCTATGCGTAGATTAAGAGTGACAGTATCCGAATTGACAGGGAGCACGAAGAAAATGAACATGCGGAGATCTTGACGGGGTTGTGCGCCAGGAAATACGAGTAAACTCTATTTCCGTCGCTACCTTGTTCCCCAAGCCAACGCCGATAATGTAAAAAAAATTAAAGTTAAAATGTTGGTACACATTTATTGCATACATTTTTTCAATTTTTCTTTCATATAAAGTAATAAAAGTAATGCTAATATAATCCATTCCCAATCAATTCGAGCGAGGCGCCTGTTGTATATACCAACGTTTATTTCGATAGCCAGGAACAGTAGTCATATCAAACTTTTACAAATGAAACATACCATAATCAGCGATCAAAATTCCTTGAAGTAAAGAAGTAATTTGTTAGTTCGAAGTTAATTTTATTCCATCCTTCTTCTTTCACCTTCCCTCAATAGACTTTCTTTTATAAGAATAGCAAGAGCTTCCGAAAACCTCTCATTATGTTCATGAAGCGCATGAAATTCGAAACGCGCGACTATGATGCCAAATTACATAAAAAGTACTCATATTTTCGAAAAATTCAACATGACCATATTTGAAGATGTTTTTGATAAACATATTTCACTAAGAAAAACAATTGTATCTTCACAATTGAAGTTGTAAGAAGACGGAGAAAAAATTTTAATTTCTTAAGTTTTCGGAAAAATCGGGAATATCAGCCAACATGAGACCTGCACATTCTTTTCAGCGTCCTTTACGCTAAGGTCCAAATTTAATCAAAAAATGTGCGCCTTTTTTAGAAAAATTAATTAAAAAAGGCATTGTTTGACCAAACATTTCGCCAAGAAAATTTCATATTTTCGCAAAATTAAACGACATTATTTAAAGATCTGTTTTTAATGAATACATTTCACTAAGAAAAAAAAGTGTGCCTTTTTTTAGAAAAATTGATTAAACATTGTTTGACAATCGATCTTGCGATGCCATTTTTGAGAAGAAAAATTGTTTAAAGACAGAAAGTTGCCTATATTTCACACAAAATTACGCGAAAGGTACTCAAATTTTCGAAAAGTTTTATATGACCTATTTCAAAATCATTAAGGGAAAAATATCTGTTTATAATTGTAGTTGTAGGGAGACGCCGGAAAATGTTGAACGTTTGCAATTTTCAAAAAATCAGGGTTTTCAACGAATATGAGACCTGCACTGTTCTCTTAAACGGCCTTCACACTATCCAACAACAACAAAATTTAATAAAAAACGATGGAGCCATTTCTTTAAAAAAAAATTGAAAATGTTCCAGGGACTTCATGTAAAGAACCCCCAAAATTAAAATAAGTTTCAAATTTAAGGGGCCGCGACACCGCCAGATCGATTAAGCCAACCGAGTTTTCGGTACCAAGAACCCACAAAACGTGGATTCTGGCTACACCACGTGCTAGAAGTTTTCTTTTCTCAATTTAGTTACTGGATTTATCCACTTTTCGTTAACAGGGCTCGACAATAATTTTTTATCTGCCGAAATTTCGCCGCTTTTTGCCTCAGTATTACATAACTTTCTCTCTACTGCGTAAGCGATAGCAAATAAAAATAGGTTGTAATTTGCGAAAAAGAACCTGGAAAATTTATATTCTCAGACCTGGAAAACCGAAAAAAAACTTGATTTCCAAAAAGGCAGAACGCTGGTCATCTTGTTTGCATTACGCATGTCATCCTCAGAAATAATTACGAAGATCATCACATCGTATCATAAATGCGGGGCCGTAACGGGCAGACCCGACATCGACTGCGTTGAGATTGGCTACGCTACGACGTCCACCAGTAGCGTAACGAAAAGAGTGCGGGTCCAGCCGCAAAACTTTTATCTGGGCCCCCTTTTTTATAAAAGTGTTTAGCAATTACGTGTAGTGTTAGTAACTTAAATAATAAAAATATCCTGTAGAAATTATTATCCATCAGTCTATGGTTAACAACCAATAGTGAAAAATCTGCCTTATTATTTAATTTTATGAAATTAAGACTAATATACAACATAAATAAATTGCTTTCCTTTATTGATTTAGATACAGGGTTACTTGACCTACTGACGCGGAAAAAATCGTTCTCTTGCTGTCCTTACACTTTTATTGTATCAAAAATCACAAAATATCAGAGAGAATATCTAGTAATTAATATTTCTTATAATCACAAAACCATCAGCCTAAAAGTAGGCCCTCTTTTACGTGGGCCCGCCCGCATTGCGGGCCTTGCGGATTCAAACGTCACGCCACTGACGTCCACTGCACCGTTTCCCCGAAATTATGCTGTCTCAAAAGAAATGAATTTAAAAATAATTGAATTTCAATTTGCTTTAAATTTCATAAACGAGACAGGTCATGCGGTGGAAGTCGCGTATGAGAGACGTAATTCCTTTCTGATAAAACCAGTCTGAGAAAGTTATGATTAGACACTCCCGTTTCTCGTGCCATTCGTTATATTACTCCTCATCCTTCACCTTTCATCGCAAATGTAGTATTTAATTGCCTGACTAGGTGATGCGACAAGCGCACGCTCCTGTCTCTACCGCGAGACTAATTAAGAAGAATAGGTTAGGACGCGGTACTTCGTGTCTGTTGCCCCACACAGCGATGCAGAACCAGGTTTTCTCGAATGGACCTTGAAATTCATGTTTTACTCTTGTATTCTTAGGCCTTTGAATCCGTATACAACTGAACAATATAACAGTAAATAAGTTCACGGACAGCCTTATTAGAATTGATGATTCGCGGAAGTCTTGTTTTCCGCTTTCAAAGGTCAATATTTTAGCAAGTTAAAACTGAACGGATTGTTTTAAAGGTCCTTTTGTATGAGAGACATTGAAGCTTTGTGACAAGGGTTAAATGAACGTTTTTCTGCTCTAAGGAGACAGATTTTTTGTCAAGAGAAGCTTGATCAAGTCTCTAAACACGTGACGTCATGGCGTTTGATGTTTTATGTGCCCCACATAGTGAACAGTAAGAGAATCAGACCTGACTTCTCAAACATACTCAGACGGAGAATATTTCCCGTACAGTCAGTAATTTTCATTTGTTTGTAAGTGCTCTGCGTACTATTGAAATACATGATAAATAATGTTCCTACTTCGTTATTCCAGGCAGAATTCTCCCGACCACGTTAGAGCTCGTCAGACTGATTATTTCAACACGAATACAAGTTTACGTTACACTCCCCAGGAAGTGACGCAGTTTCAACCAGGATAAGAGCGCGTACATTCTTTGCTGCACTGAAAAACTTCGATGAAGGGAAACCAAAATTAAGACATCCAGTATTAGGAATAGTTTTATTCTCTACTCAGATGTCTCCTCTTATGCAAAGATGCCAGTGAGTATAGTTTTTTTTCAGTGAAATTAAATGAATTCAGTTAGAAAAAAAATAAAGTAATTCGATTTTGAATATAAACCAGTAAGATTTGCTTACGAAAGATTTTTGAGAAGCCAAATCCTAGTTAATTTTAATAAAGTTTTTTCTAAAGATCAGAGCAAAATATATTAAATGACTTTTTCTTTCTTCAATTTCACTTCAGGGAGTCCAGTCCATCTATGCTATTCGGAAGAGTTAAAGTTGCATTCTTCAGCTATTTCATCCTTCCATAATTATAGCATTTCATTTTGTGTTGATTAAAAGTATCGATGACTAATTGGAATTCTTGGATCTCCTTCGGACACGATAGTGAAATAATTAAATAATTTTTTCGTTATGAAGGGCAGAATTAACAATTTATAGTATTTGTAGTAATGTATATATTGTTTTTGATGTATATTACAAGCATAACAAAACTGATACAGACGATTTCTTTATAAAACTTTGTTGGACTAGTTAGAATTTCGATTGAATATCATATTTTGAAAACAAAACTTTAAAAAAGATCTTGAATGACGAAGTTTTTAATTGATTAAAATTGCTTTAAATTAATTGATTTTACCGCAGCTGAAGCCATATTTTTTTTCCGGAGGACCTCGACCAGTTAACATTTAAGATGCCACCTAAGACTAATGGACTTACGATCTGACTATAGACTGACGAACGTTAACAATTTTTACAAAAACCTCATTTCAAAATAGAAAATCTCACAATTATTTCCTGATCAAGGAAAATTAACTCTTAACATTTGCAGTTGTCACAGAGCTTTAGGCAGTATTATTTAATTTCAGTAGCAGATTTATTTCCCTGGCTCGCTCCCTAATGCTTTTGGATTAAACTTAGTCCTCGAACAGTGAAAAAGACGCTTAAAAGAAAGGCGCAGGTCTCAAATTATACTAATATTTCCATTATTGCCTAAGTTCAAAATTTTTTTCGACGTCTTCCTACAACTACAATATTGAAGATAGAGACTATTTCCATAATAAAATCTGTTGTCGAAAAATAGATCTTGATATACGGTTATGTACAGTTTTCCGAAAATTAGTAGTTTTCACGCAATTTTGCGTGAAATTAAGGCAATTATTTTGTCAAAAAAAGACTCCAAATTTTTGTCTTAGTTTTCATTTTGTGTGTTTCGAAGAACGGTAAAAGACGGTGGCGCTGGACCCATTTCCAACGAACTCACTGTATTTTCGAAAAGTTCAAAAAGGTAATATTGCAAAACTACAAATTTGGACAGATTTTTGTCTTAAACAAAATACGTTCTAAAAGAACTAGATCTTTAAAAATCATGTACCTAAAAAAAAATTCCTACGTAATAGTTTTCACGTAATTTCTGCTTGAAGTTAAAGCAAATTATTTTTCTCAAAAACTTTTTCTCAAAAATCGCTCCAAAGTTTTTCCACGGATAGAATAAGGGAAAGTTAAACGAACTGCGCACATCTCATTCTCGTTGAATTCTGTGAATTTCCTAAAATTTTAAAAGTAGAAATAATTGGAGAAAGTATGTGCCGTTCAGCATTTATCTACAGTTGGGAATAGGAGAGGTATGTGGCAAGCAAAACGTATTCCCATTACCGTACCTAGCTCATTTGGCCTGCCTGGGCTTTCCTTGGTCTCACTACTATTGAATCAAACGATTTGTGTTGATTTGTATTAATCGGAGAAAGCTATAACTTCATTTTTGCTCGACCGGGAATCGAACCCGTGACCGCCTCGCAGAAAGTGGGTGAAACGTAAGTTGCTTTAAAAATGTAATTGATGTAGCTGTTTTAGGTGAACTCGCAACTAATTACTTAAACGCAAGATAATTTGCTTAATTGGAAAAGTTTATTTGTATGTGTGGAAGGGGGTGCTCTCTATTACTACAGGATAAAATTCCGCAAATGTGTGGTGGATTCTCTCTTCGGAAGGTAGTTCTTGCTATATTGCTCTCAAACCAATTCCGGTAATCTGACTTCGGTGGTAAAAGCTAGCGGAAGAAACTGAGGTGATACGCGATACGAAATATCAAGGAAATAACAAGCTTGTTAAGAGTTTTAGAACAGAGGAAGTTGCGATGAAAACATTCTTGAGATCAGCAGTATCTGAAATAGCATTTTCTGCTTGTTCTGTAACGTACTTCTAAATGTAGGAAGGCGCACTCTTTGCAAAGCGCATGAAACTGACGTGATTAGTAGTGAAGAGAAGGTAAATTAAATGGACCCTCACTGATAGTTTGTTTTCTTTAAATTCGTTTTCAGTTTAAATAATTTCGTAAAAACTATTATTGTAAAAGACTGTCATGCAAACATAGACGCTTTATTTACAAAGATACTTAATTGCGAAGCTACTAGAAACCCAGAGCTTTTAACGCACTTGCTCTAGAAAAATGAATATGTGCGAGATAATTATCAAATTGTATTTGTAAAATTGTCCTATCGTTCAGTGGTTTTATTTTCTTTCGCATTTTCTCTTCGAAATCTTAGCAAAAAGTCTCGAAGCATTATCTTCAATATCTTTAATATTACTGAACATTCTTAATTTTCTTCATTCTTTGATATTCGCCGTATTGATTTTTTGTCGTCTGTTGGCTTAGTGGTTTAAACCAAGTGCCGACTTCCTCTTCGACAGCATTATTAATCATTACCTCTGTGATGTCTTCTGTCCTAACAAAACTATGCCTTGCCTCCGGCCTTTCTTCCGAAATAGTTTTGTCCAGTGGGTATATCAAGATATAATCCTGAGAAGACGTTGATTTAATTAGATAATAGCAGATGACCCAACGTGAGGTTATTTGTGTCACAATCGCTCGCCCCCACACGCTTCACCCCACCTCACCTAGCAACAACTGTCAACAGTATCGCCGTCCGCCAACAATACTGCGCGTTGCGTGTTTCCAGTCGCACAAATTTCGAGGTGTAACCACATTTGGGGTTGCGGAATTCTTTTTAAATTTAATTAAATTTTTTTCTCGACTGCTCAAGTGTTCCTGCGACGTTAGGGAGCAATCGCTCCAGTGGTTAGATTCCTAAGGATACTCTTTTCTATAGTTTTTACTATAGTGATGTGGCTAGGTTGGGCTCTTCCTTATTTACAAGGAATATCTTAAAATATGCAATGGAATTCTGATGGAGCTGTTGCAAAAAGTTTTTATTTACAAAACGTTTCCGACTATTTTCCCGTCGCAGAACCTATAAATATACTATTTCCCCTTGCGAATCCCCTACCTTACAGTCGACGTTTTCCAACTCGTGAAAGAAATATGTTCGAGTAATCTGGTACCTTGTAGCGGGTAGCAAGGATAGTTGTCTGGAGTAACTTGATCCCCTTACGTCCGAAATGCATTCCATATTGGCTGATCGGGAACCCCAAGTGACTGGCACTTTGCATTGTGAAGTTTTATTATAAACTAGATAAGTGACAATATTACCCGGATGTATTTGCGCGTTTCTACGAGCTTAATTTGCCATTTAGTTTAGTTTCTCGTAGTTTAATTTGCCCATGCACACGGGAGCGAAGATTTCAAGGTTTTCAAATATTACTAACCACACTTTTTCTTCTTCTGAGGGTTGTTTCCAGATTCGACTATCCGCACCGTGTACCCACTATGTCCCTCATGGGGACACGTATTAATCTTCGCACTAGACACTGACACACTTGCGAGTTCCTCGGTCTGTTTTGTTAACCATGCTTGTTAGTTTACTCGTATTCGACATTAGAGTTAACCGTGGCTGTACGGATTGTGGGGGTCAAGAAAACGTGCGTAATTATACTTCTTTCCCAAGCGTGTCATACTGATTTTACTGTTTTTGACGATAAATGAATTAAATCGAATAGTTTTAGCACAGCGCTAATTGTGTAATATGTTTCAATCCCTCTTTTGAGGATTTTCTCATAAACTAAGGAATTTATTGCAACAGTGTGTAGGTATTACAAATTCTAAAATGTCAAGATAAGCATCATAATTGTGGACATGTCTAATCGAACACGTGCAAATCAAGAGTTTGCGGGATTAGGATAATTTGGTGTTAGCAGTACTGGCTTCCGGTATTGATCGGAACTACTTTCTCTTCCATTAGCGTGTTAGAATGAAACCGTGGAAATCACTTTTAACTCTTGAAAAAAAATTCCGGACACTGGGTTTTCTCGAACGTACGACCTATCTTTTAACGGTGCTCTGAGAAAACAATCCCTTACATCGTATCCCGAAGTCGCCGCACATACCCGAAGTTCGCCCATAACACATCTCGTCATCTCCCACCTCTTCGGTCGTTCGATTAGTGCTCTCATCCCTTCTGCTCTGACCGGAAGATTCTAGGGTTCGAATCCCAACGGCGGCAGGATTTTCGACATTAGCTACATACCTGGGTCGAATTCAGCCTCTTTGCCTGGAGAATTCTAACGGCCGGCTGCTCTGATCGGTAGTTTTCCGTGGTTTCTCCGATCAACACCAGGCGAATGCCGGAACAGTACCCTAACAAATGGGCCACGGACCGTGCGCGATCTTTCCTTCCTCTTCTTTGTCCTATCCTCACCCCTTCCTTACATACACAATACTACCATACAAGACGGGAGACCAGTCGGGAGCGCTTGTCCTGGTTGGGGCGGTGCCCCGCTGGTGGGAAATACTTGGTTGGGGAAAACCCCGGTAGTCGACGGTAGACCGACGCCGGGTCTCGCCATACAGCGGGGAAAGATCACCGCCATCTCTCGAGAAAAAAATGACGCATTGCACATACGGGACTAACTTCCTTAGCAGTTGTTACGCCCGGAATCACTAATCAATCAAACCCATCCCTTCCGCTGTATCTGTTGCTCGCCTTATTGTGGGCGAAGGCGACTCCTGAGGTCGGTGACCGAAACAGGGTTACGCGTTCAGACGTTCAGGATACGGCCAAACACAAATGCGTACCCTAAAAAAATCCTATGGAGTCGATTGATTCGTACATGGCAAGTTTTACTCTCGGGGCGCGTCAAAGACGCTCAATTGCCCGGTAGGGTTAAATCTATCACATTCTGAGTGTATTGTGATCCCATTAATATAGCTGTTTGAGGTGAAACCTTACATATCATCGCCTTCTTCGTTGCCCCGTGTTATTTTACCACGACCGAAGATTTGAGTGCAGTTGAGGGTAGTTATGTCGGACTGTTACTTCACGACCTTGTTACTGCTTGTTCGTTAAGTGGGCGATAGGAGGAGTCACCCACGCCGAACTCATTAGAGCCGTTGGGTCAGGGTAAGGAAGCGCGAGGGCGCCTCACAATGGCTAATGACACAAGTGTAACTGTATTTGACCATTTCGCATCTTAATGCCGATGACGCGTTTTTCCCGACCTTGAGTGAAAAGAATCCTAGACATTATTCTTCTTATTGGAGACTGTAGTCAAGCAGCTTATCGTCGTGGATGATGGACAACCTATGTGACGGAATTGGCGGGTTTTACATTTTAGTATCAGTGATTCATAATTTGCGTGTTCTTTAGTTTGATAATAAAATTTCCAAACAAAACTAGAAATTGTGGTCTTAAAATAGAAAAAAACCCTCGTTTGTGACCTTTACAATTTATCGATGATGGAATATCTCTCGTGTGGTAAGAGCCACGAGCGAGGTTTTCGTAAGGTGCTTTCAGAAAAAGATTACAATAAATATTTATAGTATTTTATAGAAAGTATAGAATGTCTAAACGTAGCCAAGCGTACTTTATTTACATCAAAAAGTGTTTTTCCTTGCTCCTGTAAAATTTTGTTGTTTTTTTTCACATAGGTAGCCTATCATCGACAATGTTGTGCAAGTCGTATTTGTTGGTATGCAGGAGATATACTTGTCTCCAGTAATTCCGAGGTATAAGTTCAGATATACTTGTAAAATGTGTTCTGGAAATCGGTATTGCACTCTCATTTCCAACAGCAGATCACGCTAATGGAGATTGAGCGTATTCTTGCATGTGGACCCACAATTTGTTTCGCTGGTCTTAAAGCAACTCAATCGCGGAACACATTTTTGGCGTGCTTTTCTTATTTTCCGTTTTTGTGCCCTTGACCTTTGGTTTTATTGCAGCGATTCGATCAACAATGTATGTTGTCCTTACTTTCGCTCTTCGAGCATGCTAATGCAGAATAAAACATTACATTCAGATTTTTGGATAATATTTTTTAGCGTTTCAACCTTCGAGATTAACGTGCAGAAGTCACATCTGCTAACTTTAATTGCATATCGATATTGATGATATACAACCTATGTGAAAAAAACAAAATATTACAAGAGGAAGGAAACACACTTTTTTATGTTGATAATATACTGTGGGCTAAGTTTAGGCAGTCTACACTTTTTATATGTATGTATATATATATATATATATATATATATATATATATACATTATATATGTACTTTGGCACAACAGCTCTTCACGAGCCAAGAACCACCAGCGGCGTACCGGCCTTGCGGCCATGGGCTGAGGGGTACGTCATGGGTTGGCATGGTCATGGGTTGAGAGGTATAGCGATCCCTACGCCGTATTTCTGGACTTCTCAACCTGAGAAGTGAGCTTTCTCATCGTCACACAGCAACGGATACTGGAACATTGCAAGGGTGCACAGTTAATTTTTCACCCGACCGGGAATCGAACCCGGGGTTGTGCCGTGGAAAGCGAACACGCCAACCAACGGTCCACCGAGGGAACCCTCTTTCTACATAATATTATTAAATTTTTATTTATTGTAATATTTTTCTGCAAGCATCGTACGAAAACCGTCCATGTGATTCTTACCACATACGAGGTATTCTATCATCAATAAATTCTAAAGGTCACATCAGAGATTTTTTATTTTCTGTTTTAAGACCACATTTTCTTGGGAAATTTTCTTATCAATCTAAAGGACAAGCATATTCTGAATCATTGATTCCCAAATGTAAAAATCGCCAATTCCGTCTCATCGAAGGTAGTCCATCATCAACGACGATATGTTGAATTACTTTAAACTTATGTTCGAAGTTGTAACGTTCCATTACATAACTGTTTTATATGATAATTATAGTATTTATGAAATTAATTTTGTATATTCAATATTAAGTATAAAATTTTCGGGCGTAGCGATAGTGTTGGCTCGGACGGCTTCTGTCTCCTACCCGCCTAGCGGCACCGGGAAGAGGCATAGAGGGCGTCCTTTGGCCGCCGCGTCGCGTGACCTTAGCAGAGAGTGAATTGATCGGCGATGGGCGCAAGGGGAATCAGGGGCTCGGTCCATCGCTCGCGATCCGGTCGGAGGGGAATAAAAAAGCCGGCCGCGATTCCAGGAAGCGGGTGGGAGTGAGCGGGCGGGATTGCCAGCGGCGGCGAGGGCTGCCGCCCTGGGGGCCCATTGTTAGGGACCGGCTCCGTCCGAGGCGATTAAAAAATGACATTAAAAATCCAAGCCCGCCAGCGGATCAGCATTGATTGATTGAACATTCGGTTGGTTTGCTATTTTATGCCATTACTTTCCAATTTGATGATAATGCGATAGTGTGGGATGAGGTGGTTTCCCCTTACATTCCATGCCACAATTATTTTTGAGAATACTTTACATGTCTTAACATTTTCAAACTTTTCTCAAAGCTGCATTCAAATTTTTTGATTATTTTTTTTCCTCGGAGAAGCAAAAGACCCCTCGAAAATGGTGCACGTCTCTCTTTCGTCAAAATCTCTTAATTTTCGAACATTCAAAAGTTCTCATTTTTCATCTTCTTCCTACAACTACAATAATTTTGAGGATAAAAACTCCTTTTTAAAATGTGTTTTTCAAAGACGTATCTCAATAAGGCCATGACAATTTTTCGACAACACGAAAAGTTTCGTGTGATTTTGCGAGAAATACAGAATGTTCAAAGTTCTTTTGAAGAACTTTTCTAATAAATGTCGGAAATTTTAAAAATCATATTTGCTCAAAAACCGTTCCATTTGTCTTCGAAGGTTGTCTTTGAAATTGTAATTCGAATTTCCCGCGCTTCGTTTGGTGTAGCTAAAAGGTTAGTTGAATTCAGTTTGCAATATTATTATACGATCATCACGTATTGGTTACACATAAAACGATAAGTGTGTGCTGTTATACCATTTTTTTGAAAATAGACCTATTAGTAGTTCGCTTGCAATTGTGATCGCGGCTTAGTTCGTCAGGTTTCAATAAGAAATTAACAAGACCGCGACACCCTGAAATTCATAAAATTAAGCGGTAGCTCAGTCACTGCAGCTCAGTAACTCATGTCACTGCAGCGCCTCTGACCGAGAGGTCCTAGGTTCGAGTCTGACAGCGGCAGGATTTTCGACACTAGTTTTTTAGCTAGGTCGAATTCAGTCGCTGTCTGGAGGAGAATTCTAGCAGCCGGCTGCTCTGATCGGTAGTTTTCCGTGGTTTGTACGATCAACACCAGGCGAATGCCGGATGAATACCCTAAGATACGGGCCACTGACCGTGCGCGATCTTTCCTTCCTCTTTCTTGTCCTATCCTCTCCCCTTTGACACACGCGTACACTAACATGAACTACACTTCCACATTCCGGGAGACCGGTCGGGAGCTTAGAGCTTGCCCCGGCTGGGGCGGTGCCCCGCTGGTGGGAGAGTCCTAATTAGGGGGAAACCCCGCTAGCCGACGGTAGGTCGGCGCCGGATCTCGCCATTGAGCGGGGGAAGAACACTGCTATCTCCAGAGGAAAAGCATGCACTACACTTATGAAATTAATGGCCTAAGCTGTTGACACGCCCGG
>BLKR01013084.1:0-13824 GCA_011170035.1 Teleogryllus occipitalis | reverse complement strand
GTGAACCAAACGGACGTTACAAGGAAAATATCACATGCGAAAACTTTCAAGCGCTCTGGTGAAAAATATGCATTTTGCTGATATGCCGGTTTGATTTCACAACGACGAAATGATGAAGGGTACATGCCTTTAAAGTTAAACCATAGCCATATTTTCATTTTCTTTTTATTGGTCTTGAATTTACATAGATCAGTACTATAGTACTTTTACATATGTATTTTGGTGGCTTAAATTAACCTTAAAAAATTAACTTAATTCTAAAACTAACTACTTACGATAAGGGAGCTCATGAAGCGCCTTACTTATTATCAAACTCTGACTGCATGTTCAAGAAAGCTTGAATTGGGAACCTATTTTTAATTCTAGTACGGGAATCTGAGATTTGAGCGTGGTTGAAATGGGATAGGTGGTCGTTTTGGTTGTTGTATGAGTAGAATTTTCTGGAGATCTTGGTAATGAACGGGATGATGTACGGAATATTTAGTTCTTTGTGCAATTGAAGATTTGAAACGAACCATGGGACTTGAGTGATTGCTCTGAGGTATTTATTTTGAACTATTTGGATTTTGTTTAAATTGGTTCTTGAGGCATTTAACCAGATGGGACACGCATAGGTCATAATAGGTCGTATGTAATTTTTGTACAGGGCTATTGCGTTGTTTAGAGAGAGTTTGCTTTTGTGATTAATGAGTGGTTTTAGTTGAAGGATCTTTACTTTTGCTTGGTGTGTTTTTGCATTAATATGGTCTTTCCAGAGGAGCTTAGTATCCAGATTTAATCCTAGATATTTGATGTTTTGATTACGTGGCGTCCAGAGAATTGGTGAGTTATTAATTTGCAGGGGGGAGGGGTGAACATTTGTCTGAGTGTGAAAATTTTTGCCTTAGATTTTACGGCATTGAGTTTGAGTTTCCATTTTGAAGCCCATTCATCTATTTTGTCAAGGTGTCTTTGAATCTTATTTCTTATGATGTTGCATGAATAACTGGATCCGTATATGATGGTGTCATCTGCGAATTGTCCGATGTTTGTGTTGGGTGCTACTGGGATGTCAGCTACGTAGATATTAAAAAGGATGGGAGATAACGGAGAACCTTGGGGGAGGCCTGCTTGTATATTTCTGGGGTTTGATGTGTGATTGTCTATTGTAACCGCAAAAGTTCTGTCTGATAGAAAACTAGTTATTGTGTTGAGTAGATATACCGGGGTGCCTATAGATTTTAATTTGTGAATGAGACCAATGTGCCAGACTCTGTCGAAGGCCTGGGTTAGATCTAGACATGTGACGATTGTGTGGTGCTTTTTCTGGAAGGCTTCTTGGATGTATTCATTGATCCTTAGTAATTGATGCGAGGTTGAGATGGAATTGGTGAATCAAAATTGATGGAGGGGAATAGCCTTAGTGTTATTAGTGTAATGTTTTAATCTTTTAAGGATAATTTTATCTAGTAATTTAGCTAGTGTGGGTAGGAGACTGATCGGTCTGTAGCTTTCCGGGTTGTTAAGATTTTTGTTGGGTTTGGGTATCGGAATGATGATAGAGTACTTCCAGTTTAGTGGATAGTAGCCTAATCTGAAAATTGAATTGTAAATATTGTTTAAGAAAGCTGTAGTGTTTTCTGGGAGATTTTTGAGGATGATGTTAGAAATTTTGTCATGTCCCGGGGCCTTTTTATTTGGTAGCAACCTAATCAGGGCCTTGATTTCTTGAGGGGTGGAAAATTTGATTCTGTTCGGAACATTAAAATTGGGTGCGAGGGCTGATTGTTTTATAGAGTTGTGGTCGAGCTGATTGAGAGCCGAGTGCGGTGAGAACGATTGAGCAAAGTGATCTGCTAATATTTCGGCTTTTGCTAACGGGACGTAGCACTTGCCTGTAGGCGAATTTAATGGATGTATGATTGTTCGTTTATTTAGAATTCGTTTGGTAAATTGCCAGAGTGAATTATTATGAGTGTTTAACGATTGGATCATGTTATCGTAAGAAGTGTGATAATAGTTTTTAATAGCTTTTTTGGATATATTCGTTAATGTATTTAGTTCTTTTTTAATTAAGGGACTTTTGGTTTTAATCCAAAGTCTTCTGGTTCTGTATCTTGTTTCGATTATGTTTAAAATGGATTTCGGTAGATCGTTGCGAGGTTTTTTGTATGTAGCCGGCAGGTTTTCTTTTATTATTGAACTGATTGTGTTTGAAATTAAGTTGTTTAGTACGATTATCGATTGTTCTATTTCTATTTTTTTGTTTAGAATTTTAAATGTTGGCGTAGAATTGCTTAGTATGGTTTTGAAGGTTTTCCAATTGATATGTTTTGTATTTAAAGTATGTGAGGGTGAGTGAGAAGCTGGGAGTTGCTGTGTCGAGATTATTACGGGGAGATGGTCCGAATCGAGTTCCCAAAGCGTGTTTGTGAAAAATTTAATTTGAGAGTTGCATATTGCTATGTCGAGGATATCCGGAAGCTTATTTATGTCCTTCGGGATGTGTGTTGCTTCGACTGGTGCTATTATTTGCAAATTAAGATCCGAGATGGTTTTTTGAAGAAATCTACCGGCTGGATTAGAAGTTCTACAGCCCCAGGTTGTGTTTTTAGCATTGAAGTCCCCTAATATAATAGTGGGGACTGATTGGTTAAATAAACCGATGAAATTTGTTGTATGAAGCTTTATTTTAGGTGGCTTATATAGAGCTATTAGTGTGAATTTGATTGTTTATTGGTAGGTTTATCGCTGTGCACTCGAGACCTGGACTAGGAGGCAGGTTCGTTTTGATGTATGGGATCGAATTATGTATTAGGAGTAGTACACCTCCGCCTGTAGTTGACAGTCTATCCTGTCTTTGTGTGCTGTATCCGGATATTTTAAAGCTGTCTTTAGGATTTAGATGCGTTTCAGTGATTGCGGCTATTTTTACATTGTTGGCTCTTAAGAAATAGAATAGTTCAGTTTTCTTGTTTGAGATTCCATTGGCATTCCAATTCATGAGGACAAAGTTATTGTTGTGTTGGTGCATTACCAAAGTTATTGATCAACGCTGACGAAATTGAATTTTGAATATTACTGATTAAAGAGGGGATGATTGAATTTAGTAAGTTAATAATAAAGCTAGAGATGGAATTTACAATCGAATTGATGAGAGGGGAGTTGTGACTGTTTGAATTTGTAGTGTTGGGGGTGGGGGATCTACGTGTGTTTCCATTATTTTCTCGAGCAGAGGTATATCTATTGTTGGGATTAGGAGGGGCGGGGTTGAAGGGTGCAATATTTCCTGTGAGAGGGAGAGATGGAAAGCCTTGGTTTGAGAGTGTGGGAGGAGGATCATTGGTTTCGCTAATTTTTTTTGTTCTGGCTTGACGGCTTTTGGTTGCCGACTCTATTAAGTTCTTGTAGTAAGAACATTCTGGAGTACGTAGGTCGGCCCGATGAGCGCCCTTACACAGTTTGCATTTATGAGCATTTTCTTTATTCGGACAATTAACTGAATAATGACCTTCTGCACAGTAAATGCAAGCTAGTTCGTGATTACAATTATCTTTTGTGTGCCCAAAATCAAGGCAACGCAGGCATTGAATCGGGCCCTTAGTTTTGTTCCTTTTTTCCGGCTTTACGCACAGATTGCAGATTTGTTTGGTTTGTAAAATAGATTCTATGTTCTGAGAGCCGCTGAATTCCGCGGCAATCACCGGTATTGCACAATTGTTTTTGTATAGTCTGGTGACACTTAACAGGGAGGGGTGTTGTGATTTGAGGTCTTGATATAGTTCCTCTTGGGTGATAGATACATGCACGTTCTTGAATATTACCGAGAATTTCTTGTTCCCCGGATCTTTGTATGAATGAAAGTTCCTTTTTGTTTTGATGAGGTATTTTATGGCTGTTCTAAAGTCTGCAACGGTTGTAAACTTAATTTTAAGTTTGTTGTCGTTGTAATCAGAGGTGAGTTGTGGAGTTACGTTATTTTTTATTTCCCTATTAAACTCGATTTCTTATTTCCCTATTAACGAAAACCTATTGTCACGGTCCTCCAGATTTTCGAGGGGTCCGAATGGGTTGTCAACTGGTACTGAATATTGGTAATCAGCGTCTTTGGTGGGCTTTTTAAGAGGTTGTTCTGTTTGGTTACTGTGTGCATGACCTCTTTTACCGAAGTTTCCGTTTACAAACACAAATTCACTTTCACTGGGAGACACGTTCACTGCGCCATTGCATGGAGGTTGGTTACTAACCTGATGGGGCCACCTGTGGCCAAGTCAAGGTATGAAACGTTTGTACCGACTATGCTGCCGCCGTGAAACTGCACGTTGAGATGGCTGTTAGGATGTTCATATTTAAACGTTAACTGATTATCCTTAGAAAACAATTGCATGGATTTTCGATTAATACTATTATTATCACTCACAATACAGATAACTTTAAAGCCAATTCTTTCTAAACCTATAATAACATTGTTTACAATACAATATAACTGTTCACCAGTCAAAGCTTTCACTGCAACAATATGCACGACCTCTTTAAAAGAAGAAAGCAAACTAGAAATCATAAAACAATAAGCACCATTTGCTAAACTATCACTACTAAATGCACCACCAACCATGTTCCCCCTTTGTAGTCCATCGTAGGTTTAATATGTACTTCATCCATCATTAACGTAACATACTTATCATTCTCCGAATTGGAGAATTGACTACTTATGTAGCCTAAAAACTGTTCTTTACTTTGCTCTAAATGTGGAGCATATCCAAAAGAAGTACAAAATTTTCTAATAGTACTTTCATGAGGCAATATTATGTAACCACTGCTCCTCATGTATCGGTAGCAATGAGGCGAAATGCTATGCACTAATGCATAGAAAACAAGGAAACAAGGGCTGTATTTCCTTACTTTGGTAAGTAAGACCTTGACTTGCTCTGTAATAAATAGCAGTGGTTTTTCAAGTGGTGTTCCACGTTCCACATCCACAGATTTCAATAGTTCTAATATTAATAACAACACATTTTTCACTGATTCTTCATTATTTCCACAAATACTATAATCTTCGACTCTTTGCAAAACAGTGTTTAGTGCATCAATGCTATGAACGCTATTAGGAACACTAAAATTGTTAAAAGAATCTACTTTAACATCCTTTATATATACACTCAAATCTAATGCATTGCTGACCTGAACAGAACAAACTATTTTTGGAGACGGGCAAAAGTTCACATGCAAAAATGCAATGCAGTTCTCTTTCTCAATTATATTCCAAAATTTGCCGAGGGTCACTAAATTTAGCTTTGTCTTCAATTACTCAAAAGAAGCAAATTCCCTTGAGGACACAAAATCAGTATATTCTGCATCACTTTCCATGATAGCAAGCTGCAGCTGTTGGCACTCCCTTTTCCTCTTCTTTTCCTCAGGATTTTCTCGTCTTGTTGTCTTCTTAGAAAGATATTCTGGGCAATTTGGAAGAATGATAGGGACAGCTTCTGGTGCAAGGCGAGGTTTCTCTAGTCGGAGCGGTATTTGTTGTCCATCTTCTGAATAAAATACAGTTTCCCTCAGTATATCTGATGGAATGAAATGCAATTCACACACCTGCAAAATAGAGATTACCAATAGTTGGCACAAGTTCAAGTTTAACCTCAAATTTTCAACTATAATATAATTAAATACATCAACAACTAAACAAAGTAATATATTAAAATGTTGCTTATAAAAAACATTTACATGCAATTCACAAAAATTTGTTTTTATGGGATATATACATATATATTTTATCAATTCAAACACAGCCCCCTAACATTCAATAACACAGCCATTTATTGTAATGAATGCATTGATTTAACTGGTGAGTGATTTTACTTACCACAGAATACTTCGTAGGCACATAATTCTCTCTACAAATAGCAGGGAGCCACTTGCTCCGTATTTCTTTCTCAGCTGGAAAGTGAAAAACGGATACACGGTTTGCTTTATCATAATTTCCCCTGCAATTCGGAACACAACATTTTCCAACCATGTCGAAAATGTGTACTTAACTGCACAATGAGAAATTAATTAACAATTCCCTAACACTCGCAACACACAACAGCACAGAGAAGAAAAAACTGTACTGCACTGTAACACGCACTGCACGGACCAATTTGCATACAAGAACACGTGCTGAACATGTGACAACTGATTCGTCGGCCCTTTCCGTCCTCCATGTTGAAAAATTTCGACAGCAGCGCTGTGGCCTTCTACTCTAGGAAGTATTGGTACAACACTGGCTACTTACGTAAGAATGAGCTAAGGACAAATATGCGCTGATTGGCTGCCTGACTTCACCAACCCCTTCCTCCTAGGCCTCGGTATTGGTACGTGGTGTGATGTCTCAGAGCATTAATTGCTTTTTCGTAATACTGTCCTGTAAATATATCTGCATTACGCAACCCAACAAAGGAATGAAAAGGTAATCTTAATAGCCGCCGGCCGTTAATGAACCACGTGATCTTTAAACAACTTATTAAAATTCGAAAATAAATGACAAACAGCATATGGAACTTACACGCACAAGATAAGTTGCACCAAAAAAATACAGTTCCACAATTTAATTAAAGTATTCTAATTTTTAAACTTTTAATTTTTCCTTGTAGTTAATCTGAGTTCTGAATTATCAATTATAATTATTTCTAATTTCTAGATCTTCATAAAAAGATTGAAGATGCCGACGTCAACTTCATTGAATCTGTTGATGCTGATACAACCCCGTAGGTGCTGACTCCTGAATAACCATTTACAAATTTTAATTCTTGTTGCTACCGATTTTTCAATGTATGTTTCTTCTACTGACGAAGACTCCCAAGCTCCAAAATCTTTCAATGAGAGCAGTTCGCCGTTTTCGACTAGGATTGTTTTTCCGAATCTGCAAAATGAATTCGGATGTCACTTACTAAATAAAGTTTCTCAACTGAAAGGTAAAAAGGAAAAATGCGGTATACTAACCTTGATAAGAGGACATTTTCGTTAATAAGTTAACAAAGTTTCAACATTAAGTATTTTGTCCACATCGATGTGGAAGAGCATGTCTCATCTTGCTTTGGCATACGCCAGCTTACCTGTTTCATTGATTTGACAATATTCGTTCATTCACGCCAGTGTTGAAAATCTTGGAATTCTTTCTCGGTTTTCACGGGTAACAAGTCGAACTTGCGCTTTCTAAAACATCGTGTGGAATATCCTCCATCTTAAAATGTGGAATATACATCTCTTTAATGGTGGGTAAAAACAAAACTACCGCGTCTCACGCATCAATCGAATCGAAATGAAAGACTTTGGCATCTGATGCATAGAAGAATCTAGTCGAATTGAAATGGAGATGGCGTTGCACTCCTACGTATTAAACGCAATGATATTTCTTATTTATATTATTGAAGAATTCTTAACGACCAACTGATGAAATATTGGTAGGCAGGTTAACGGGTCTTGGTCATAAGTAAACACGAACTACAAGTTGGTTGTTTGCCGACGTTTCGGAAAATTTATTTACATCCTCAGGGCTGATAATATGAGGAAAGAAAACAACACACATTTACTGTAATATTATTATTTATTATAGTAAATGCTTTAATTATGCGTCTTAAAATATATTTTGCACTACTTGGATTTTCTCTAAGTTACTTTTTGCGTCCCCACTCCATACAGGGCAAGCGTAAGTAAGCGATGGTCTAACAATTGATTTGAATAAGCTTATCCCACATTCTATGCTTAATCAAGAGTGGCTATTTACGAGTGGATATAATTTTGCTATTTTCACGTAACTACTCATATTGCTTCCATGAAAAGCAAATCGATAGTGATAAGAGCGCTTTCCCCTCCACAACCTTCTTCTCGGCTGGCCACGAGGGCACGCGGGCGCGCTCGAGGGCGCGCTCTAGGGCGTGCTCTAGGGCGCCCGCGGGCCCCCGTGCCCTCGAGAGGCCGTGTTGGAACAACCTGGTCTAGAGTTGTTAATTGGCCGCCTTTGTGTGCCTACAGCCGTCAAGTGGGGAGATCGAGGGTAGGGTGCCAGCTACATGATGTCGCCGTGATCGACGTATGGCACGACCTGAGTAGTTAGAGGGCTTAGATTGGTTGGTTGGTTGTTACGGATTCCGGGCACGTCAACAATTGCGGTCATTAATTAGTTAGTCGCATGTTTTTTCATTGGGAGGTGGCGGTGATCTTCCCCCCACTGAATGGCGAGATCCGGCGCCAACCTACCGTCGGCTAACGGGGTTCCCCCAAACAAGTATCTCCTACCAGCTGGCCCCAGCCGGGAAAGCGCTAAGTTACCGACCCGTCTCCCGGCATGTGTGGTAGTGTAAGTGTGTGTACGTAAGGGATGGAGATAGAGGAAGGAAAGATCGCGCGCGATCCGTGGCCCGTTTGTTAGGGTACTGCTCCGGCATTCGCCTAGTGTTGATCGGAGAAAACACGGAAAACTTCCGATCAGAGCAGCCGGCCTCTAGAATTCTCCTCCAGACAGCGACTGAATTCGAGCTAGCTGAAAAGCTATTGTCGAAAATCCTGCTTTCGTTGTGTCTCTAACCTAGGACTTCCTGCTCAGAGGCACTGCAGTGACATTAATTGATATACTGAGCCACCTCCCCCGGTGAGGGCTTAGAGCTACTGGAGTTTCTTAATGTGACTTGTCACAGTGATAAAACTTATAATCATCGATAACAAGGGTTGAAGTGGGTGGTGGGTGGCTTTCTCCGGGTTTGAGAGGCGGATCGCGGGGGTGATAGGCCTTTGGGCGACCTGTGGGGTTACTTAGGGTCCCCGAACGAGGGCCGACACCGCCGGTGCTCAAGCATTTCTTTATGGCAGCGACCCGCATGGCTGCACGAGTGCGTATCGAATTGGCCTGAGGAGGGCGCTCGGGTGCCGGGCACAGAGTTCTGTCACGTGAACTCACGGATACATCACAGTTCATAGGTTCCACAAAACATGGTTTCTGACTACACAACGTGTAGGAAGAAGTAATTTACTGTATATAGGGACATGATTCATCGGTTTGGTTACCAGGGTTCGGCAGTAAGAGTTTTTGTCTCGAAAATTCGCCGTTTTCCCACAGCATTACAGTGATTTCTCTATACTATGTAAGTAGTAACGAGAATGTGAAAATTAAGTACAGGGCCACTAGTTGGCAGCAACGCTGGCCTCAAGATCGACGACAAGAAGTCTGCCCAAGTCACCTTCAGTCTGAAGCACGAAACATGTCCACCTATACAAATCGGATCGCAATCTATTCCTCAAAATGACTTGGCAAAATATCTTGGACTTACTCTGGAAAGAAGACTCACGTGGAAAAAGCATACTAAGAATAAAAGAAAATAATTAGACCTAAAACTTAGAAGGTTTAACTGGCGACTAGGAAGAAAATCATTTTTAAGCATCGCAAACAAAGTAATTGTGTACAAAACAATATTAAAACCAGTTTGGACATATGGCATTCATCTTTGGGGAACAGCAAATTCTAATATTAAAATATTATAACGCGTCCAGTCAATAGCCTTAAGAAAATTTCTTAACGCCCCTGGTACGTAAAGTACGCAACATTGCATAAAGACTTACAGATCCCAACAATAAAAGAAGAAATCAACAAGACCAGTGCAAAATACCCACAAAGGCTACATATAACCATCCAAATATTCTAGCCATCAACTTTCTAGACAAAAGTGACTCCACGGACGACTTCAACGACATCATCCTTTAGACCTTGCATATCAACTTTAAATTGTTCATTTTAGAAATTTTAATTAATCATTAAAATTTATTAATAATGTAACTTTTGTGGAGTACGGTTGATAGACTTTACTTTTCTCAAGTATTAGTTTACATAAATTTATGTAATTTTTCCAAATGTTTGTTCACAAACAAATTGCAAAATAAAATATAATTAAAAAAAGGCCACTAGTTGAAACAAAGCTATTAGCGGAAATAATGTGAAGAGTGAATGAAAATCACGAATGAATGAAACATGATATTCTTACCAATTAGTGACTAATAATATAATTGTTATTTTTGTTTAAGCGAACATAACGTTTGAGTACTCTTCTTCATCCGAAAGACCTCGAATCACATTGAAACAAGATGGAAAAACAGTTGAATATTTTCTAACAAATGTTTACTTTCATTGGCCAAGTGAACATTCATTTTATGGTCGTCGGTGAGTATTCTATCATGAACAATTTTTTTATTCATTCAAAACTGTCTTGCTACTGGTTTTGGACCGCACAGAATTAGCTAGGATTAGTCTCTTGATAGTTTATTAAATAGGTTTTCTAAGCGATCATAGGTGATGTTTTAATTTTTGTAACAATTGTTGCAAAAAACAGTAAATTAATCTACGAGATATTTTAATTTTTTTATTTTAAAGTATTATTTGGTATATAAATTATTGCCAAAATGATATACAGGACATGTAAACACATTAACTTTTTATAATGGTACAAATTACACTACCAATGGAATAAGTTATTCTTTCACTAGTGGCTAAAAATAATATTATTGTAAAAAACAAACAACCATGTATCCACAAGTATTAGAAAACAATGATAAAAAAACAAGCATTACACAATAAAAAAACATATCCCCAAAACAACACAAACAAGTTTCACTCAATTTTAAACAAAGCTTTGTTTGCTTCTGAAGACAATCATTTGTCCATTTGCTAGTTTCTTTATAACTACAGCAAGAACTGAACACTAGCATTAATCAGATTTCAAAAGAAACTAAAGAATGATATGATAGTAAAGTAATATTCACTCAATATTATCACATTCCTAATAACTCTGATAAACTGGTGTATAAGTATAAAAACACTAACTGAATTATTATTTCTTTAGGTGCAGAATTCATTGCAGGTTATTTTTCTGAAATTACTCTTAAAACACATCCCACCTAGAAGATCTAAATGGAACAAGTGAATGCCTCTTCAGAATACTGTTCTGTTTCAATGTTAACAACACAAAGAATTTTAAATCAGTAAATAAACTCCACATAAACACATGTAATACCCTCTGAAATCAACATGAACACATTCTTGACAATTTACAAGTGTTTAAATGTTAGACTGAAATACACATAGAAATGTAACCCATTATGACTCTTCTGTCACATTAAACTTTTACATAATCAGTATAACAGGATAAATGATCTGGTCTCACACTCTTTAAGAGAATTATACAAGTAAAAAAAATGAAGCATAAATGTGAATGTCTCATTCCATAATACACTGAAATTTACTCAATGCCTAATTTGCAAAACTTAATAATCACATAGTAAATACAATAACATTCTTTAATACCCTCGTTTTGTTCAGAAGGAACTGTGGTTCGTTACGCACATTATTACAGATCACATGTTCCACGTGCCATTGCCCAAACGGAAACAGTTTGTAAATGTTAGCCTCTATTTACGAAACTTCTTGCAATCTGTCTTCTTTTAAACGAGTCTATTGAATGTTTATGATACTATTTAACAGAAACTGTATTTTCTACCACAATGCATTCTATAAACCGAAGCACTGATCACAATCTCTATTGAAGTAACAAAATGTACAGTACAAATACCTTGCAATCCGTCTTCTTCGTAGAACCTGTCTCTTGAACATTTATGATTCAATTTAACAGAAACTGTATTTTCTAACACAGAACATTCTATAAACCGAAGCACTGATCACAATCTATCCGGTATTAACAAAGTGTAGAGTACAGATACCTTTCTTTCTTAAGATAACCTCCTTCTACCTCGTCTCGAATCCAACAAGAACGTTTCAACCCAACCGTCCAGCCTCGTGACGTCCCCCCGGCTTGAGAAGGGAGAACCCCCTCCCTACCTCCGATACACCCCTCCTTCATGGAATAAACTGGTGTCGTCTTAGCGGCAGCGGCGGCGCCAAATTCGTTTGTTGAACATGCGAATGGTCACAATATAGCGAGTACTGTTCGTTCGATTTGCAAGAAGCAGGATTTAATTTTTTGACCAAGACAATTACGATAATGGGTGTTATAATTTTGGGCACGAAAACATATTTTTTATATTTTCAGGAGACAAAATAGTAATTGATAAATAGTAAGGTTAGAAGAGTCTGGCTTTAGTTAATAGAGTTATAAACGCTAGTACACCCAACGGCGCACAGAAGAAGCATGTTCCAGGGTGGCGGCTGCCCTAGGAAACTTTTCAATCAGCCCTGCCCAACTTCCAGTGCCCTTCCACAAACACAAATAGGTTAGAGCGTAGGCTTCCGCGACCGGAGTCAGTAACTATTTGGCCGTTCGGGAGACGCCGCGTCCTACGTTACACTGCAGTGAATTTTTCCCTGAGGAAGGTCGCAGAATGGCGGCCGAAACGTTGCCATCCGGCGACTGTGCGAACTGTGGTTAGGACCTGGCGTCTTCCGGACAGTCAAATAGTTACAAATATGTTAGCATGCAACGCCCGGACGTCGAAACGTCCACATAAGCCGTAATAAAAAATTGATCGTTCAAGCTGGTGAAGTTCATCCTCGAAACATGCGTTGATGTACGAAAATAAAACGAGTCGATTATTGTTGGTTAATACCTCTTACAAAGTGCTACTTAATTTTGGGGGAAAGACGCAGCCCGTGAGTTCTCAAATGGCAGCCGACACCAACTTAGTGCTCTAACAGAACAGCACGCGCCCGAATGAGCGGCCCGCACCGCGGCTCCTCTTGGCGCCGGCGTTCGCTGACTTCTACACCCTCGGACCGCAAATTGGCCTTTTCCATGACTTTGAAAGATGGATCTGGAATCTCTTAAGGAGAATTCAAAAGTAAGTAAGTAAGTGAAACGGCGTGTGAGTGAGCAATACAGCAAGTGAGTAAGCAAAACGGGCGTACGAAAGAGAACTTCATATTTAAATGGAAGCGTTCAAATCCATGTCACAACATTTTATTAAGTGTGAGATTTCGTATCTTTCTTCTTTCAAGTGTTGTTTGAATCTGAGTCAGATCTTGTGCGCCAAAGTAAAAGAGATAAAAGTGCTTCCTTAGATATTTGTTAATCTAATCTTAATCAGATAAGCCGCCCTCTTCCTCTGTCTGCAGCGCTCCCTCCCGTTCAGGCTAAAGAGGGCCACATACGCCGGCCCCTTATCAGGCACATGCCACTTTTACGTGTGTCTCTTGCATAACCGTACCCTTAGCCTACTATGGAACAACGTTTAACATTCACAAGTTCAACAAAATTGTCCAGGCCGGTCTGGATAGCCGAGGTCGCTAAGGCTGTGGGGCCGAACGCTCGAAGGGTCGTGGATTCGAATTCTGCCTCGCGCATGGATGTTTGTGTGTGCTCGTGTTGTCCTTATTATCGTGTTCCTCTATAGTTACTCGAATGTAAACAATCAAAGTGGTCGCTACATGATCTAGTAGTTAAAAATATCACGAAGATAGATATGATATATCACGAAGAAAATCAGAATTTTTCGAGTCCCCCTGGTGATAGTTTTATTCGCTGAGTTGTGGTCACAGACGTTCGTGTTTGCTCGGATGCATAAAGCATAAGATGGTAAAAAGTTCCCCCAAGCCAAATGACATATGAGCGGTTACATTATAATTCGAACATAAAAATAATATTCTTGAAAGGTTTCTTAGCCCCCGACCCACCACCCACGCCCATCTACAGCCAAAAACGTATTTTTTAATTTTATTTTTTCGACAACTTAACACTATTTTATCTGACTAAAAATATGATAAATAAAAAGACAATTTATACTATCAAAAAAAAGTTTTTTGATATTTTCTCAGACCCAAATTCAAACACACAAAAAATTGAAAAAACATAACAAAAAATAATTTTT
>BLKR01013083.1:0-13831 GCA_011170035.1 Teleogryllus occipitalis | reverse complement strand
AGTTTAAAGCGTGGGTGACGCCACATTCAGCTAGTAAGGTAGAGGATCCCAGAACTTAAGAAAACGAGTAGAGATTGCATTTCAACCCAGAAAGTCACACACTGTGTTTAATATTTGTTGTTTTTAAATAAATAAATAAATAAATAAATAAATAAATAAATAAATAAATAAATAAATAAAATAAATAAAATAAATAAAATAAATAAATAAATTAAATAAATTAAATAAATTAAATAAATAAAATAAATTAAATAAATTAAATAAATTAAATAAATTAAATAAATTAAATAAATTAAATAAATTAAATAAATTAAATAAATTAAATAAATTAAATAAATTAAATAAATTAAATAAATTAAATAAATTAAATAAAATAAAGCAATCACATTTACGAATTGGCTTATTGCTGATTTGTCAACTCTGGAATACGTGTGTACATTCCTTACATTTGGACTTGGACATGCATGTGGCGAGTCGTGTGGCGCGTGACGTGAGCGGCCGGCGGCGCCCCACGTCGTCGGCTCCCACGGCGGCCCTCTGTTGCAGCCGCTCGCTGGCCACACCTGCGGAGGCCTCTCCGCCCCGCGCCGCCCCGCCCACCGCGCGCCGGGGGCCGGGCCAAGTCGTAAATTGAGAAGCAGCGCCCGCCACGCGCGCCCGCACGCCACCCACGTTCCCAGTGGGGCGACGTCGAGATAAGCCCCGCTCGCACAAGTATTGCAGCGCCGGGCCAGCCCAAGATGACTAGTTATTTGGTTCGTTTAACTTATCAAACACTCCAGGGACCGATCACTGAAAATCGCTCAAGAATTTAATACAGTAATATTTAAAAGAAATGTTGAAAAAATGTTTACCCCGGAATTTTATAAAAACAGATTCGAAATAAAATTGGATGGGGATATTTTTGCGGCCTTGAATACGGAGTAAGAAGGCACGGTAAGGAAGTTGTTATAGTCGAGTTAAATTTGTACGGTGTATTTGCTGAATTAACATTCCGAAATGACTCAAAACTTAACTGCTATTTGTATAAAACATTTTTATGAGAAGAGAATTGAGTTAAAAAATTATAATTAAGTATTTAAGTTAGCAATCCTCCAGAAACAGGTGCAAAATAAAAATTGATACGCAATTTTACGACCTTTAATGAGGACCAGAAGGCATTGGAGAGTTGAATATAGTGGTTACTGGATGAACCCTTCGAAATGCTTCAGACACTAACTACGAAACGGTGAAAAATGTTTTTTAAAATATAAAAAAAATGTAGAGAATCTTTCAGGAATAAGTAAAAATAAAAAAAGTTATGTTGTTGTTCCTCAAGAATTCCATACAAAACAGTTTTGACTGATCTTGATGTGTCGAACATTACGAAGTAAAATTTTGAAGCAATTCAGAGTGATTGATATAGCGGAAGTCAGACATTCCACCCGTGTTCTCAGATGGGGCGCAATCGAAATAAGCATTGCTCACACAAGAATTGCAGCGCCGGATTAAGAGTTATTAGATTTTATTGTTACTTTCAACCTACGAGGTTCATTCCTGAAACGAATACTCCGAATCGTTTCAAAAATTCACTACGTAGTACATTTACATTTGTATTTACATTTACATTTACATTTACATTTGTATGAAAATAAAAAAAATATTGAAATCAATATCGAAAATAAAGAATTAGTTTTTGAATTTTATGTGGTCGTACCACCATAGAAAGTAAGATTTAGGAAAGAATTTATTTTGCTATGACTCTAAACCTAAAATATTGACTTGTTTCAAACGTTTTAAACATTAAGTAGTAATATTTAGAAGCAATTCTGTTGCACGGATGTCACGTATGCCACTCACATTTGCAGATGGGGCGCCGGCAAAAGAATTTCCGCCAGCTAAAGTATTACAGTGTCGACTAGAATATGATTAATTATTACATTGAAACCCGCTCAAACGTCCACCTCAATTTACCGATCACCACCAACAACAGAATTTTCTCGTGCAACCGATCAATTCTTCCATAAGTCATAAGCTACTTGTCCCCGCAATCAGCGGACAGACCCATTTTGTAGACTGAAGTCAATTAAATGGTCACACGGTCACCTCTAGCGATTTTCAGCGGAAGCATAATATGAAGCAGAAGTGTGAAGTAATGATGCAGAAGACCTCAGCAGAGCGAAGGAGAGGAGGCTGATGAAGGTGCGTCAGGGAGTCAAATGGAAGCGATCAATAGTGAGGGCGGGCAACGTCGGTGAATTTTTAGCGGAAATATCAATGGTAAATCCCAATGTTGATGATAATTAGGCGCAAGAACTGTGGGTTGAGTTAATATCATTCAGCGACGGGACGTATTGTCAGATTACTTAAACAGTGACATCTAGCAAGTGTCACTCTTCTAGCAAGTGTTTCAGTTTTGTTCAATGTAAAAAAAGAAAAATTACTATTTTAATGCCTCTATGAAATTACACTTGTATCAGAGCTTTTTCATGAACTTCACTCTCTATGTGAACTTATTTACAGGTCGTTGGAGTACGCCGCGTGTGCGAAACTGATCTGATGGTCATTCGCGAACTATTTTGTGAGGAAGCCTTGCGCACAGACAATAAATCGAATTTTAATGTTCAATTTGCTTGTGACTTTAATTCGATGAGCATGGAAATTGTATTTCGCAAGGACAAGAATGTCTTACACTAGACGAGAGAAGGTATTTGATTCTAGGAAATGAGAAAAGTTTCAGCTGAAAGTGCTGATATTTATAAGTGCGGTAGGACACAAATGTAAGAAAATTGTGTAAACAAAGTACACATTCATGTGAGGTTTCGAATCTTAGTTAAAAAGTTAAAAAGAAATGGAAATCTTTAAAAAAACTCTGCAAAAAATTTGAGTAAAAGCCATGTATGGACAGTGTTGCCTATTTCTTCCTCTTGTTCTTGTATTTCCTTGTATTCTCCATGTATTCTCTTCCGTTAATCATCCTTTTATAGTTCAATCCCCTCCTCTTAATACCTCTTTTGTGCTTCCAACAAATTTTGCCTCTTAGTAGAACATTTACGTATTCTTTTTCCAAACCGATTTTCCATATTGTCTCCTTTTTTTCCTGCCCAACACAATCTTGTGTTATCTCACACGCTCTTCCACCTTCCAACGTGACCTCATATCTTACGGGTAGCACTGTATTGCCTGTTTTCATTTTCAGTTTTTCCACATCCGTCTGCTGCTCTCACCATATGATCTGATATCTGTCCTTTTCATGCCTTAACACAATCTCAAAACTTCTATTGGTATAATTCCACTTTCTTTCTTTATTTCCTACGTTCTTTCTTTCCTCCCGATCTCTACACTTCAGAACAAAACCGTTCCTACCAACCTATCAAAATTCTTAGGCATACACTTGTAATACTTTTTTATCTAGTTCTACAATTTGGTTTTGTATTATTCTTTAGAACATTATTTTAAGTTTCAAATATACATCTGGATATATGTTTTTAAAATCATTAGTAGCATTTCTGATTGAGTGTTATGAAAACATACTCTTGCAGAACATACTCTTGAGAGTTCCCACGTTGTCATGTCAATTTTTGTGTTAATTGGGTTAATTGGGATTTCTGCAGTGTAAGACATAGGCAGGCGGGCAAAACGATTAAAAAGAGTACTCAAGTGTGAGCAAAACAATTAAAAAGAGTACTCAAGTGTAAGGGTCACACTTTTTTAATGTTTTCGGATTTTAACTAAGTTATGAATGACAAAGGATGGAAGGAACAAAGAAAGAAATAGAGAAAACAGGAAAAAGTAATAGTGGGGATTATGTCATACGATGGGGTTAAAGGACAAGAAGGCAAGAAGATTCGGAACCATGTGTGTGTGATGGGAAGTGTTGCGCCGTGTGGCGCCCTCTTCCTGCAGCTACTGGCGGCATCGCGGCGCGCCGATGGCTGTGGAGAGTGCGGGCGGAGGCGGGCGGAGGCGGGCGGAGGCGGGCGGAGGCGGGCGGAGGCGGGCGGAGGCGGGCGGAGGCGGGCGGAGGCGGGCGGAGGCGGGCGGAGGCGGGGCCAGCACATGCAGCCTCGCGCAATATCTGCCATCGCAATTACCGCTGGAACGCACGGGAGATGGCGCGCATACGCCCCGTCGTCCCCCCTCCCCCTCCAATCGCCGCCCCGCTCGTCCTGCTTCCCTCACCCCTCCTCATTTCCTGTCCTTCCCGTCTTGCCTCTATTCGTCCGCGTCTCGTTCCGCCAGGTCTCTCCCCGCCCTACGCCACTTTCTCCTGTCCCCTCCTGCCCTCTCCGGTTTGCTTCTTTCTTCCCTTTCACGTCCACCTTGCTCCATTTCGCCCTTCCTATTCATTTCCTTTCGTTCTCATTTCAAATCTCCTAATCCCGACCCGTCACACTACCATCTTGTCACGCTCAGAACTCTCCCGACGTCTTTCTCTCTCGCCCTGCCAAGCCCCGCCGAGCTTCAGACTAGGCCTCATTGTCCCCGCCATCCCAATTCTCCTGGGTGCATGTTCTTCCCCGTCCCATTTGTTTCAACCCTGGACTTTTCCATCTCGGCCTGCATCTCTCTCGTAGCGTTCCAAATATTTCCTCCACCATTCCACCGATCGAAACCGGCCTGCTGAGTCCGCTCCCGGATGTTTAAAACGTATGGTTAATTCGATTTTTCAAAGATTGCTAAACAAACGATTCGAGTCCTGGATGTAATATGAACAAAGAAAAATAAATTTTGAATTAGATGTTGTTACGTCCAACAAAATGTAATAGTATACCGCCCTTAAGAAATTGTCTTTATCTTTGCTTTTGAATTTGAGTTTATTCGGGAGATCGTCTTTCTCCTGACGCTATAAATCTTCTGTCAATAATTGATCTTTTCTGCCCCTTAATACTTCATGGAAACGCAATTGCCCGTTGCGACTGTTGCCTGCAGTGTCTGCGTGATTCATGTCAGAGATGAGCATCGTATCGTATGCACTGCTGTGCAGTTGGGTTGCGTACGTGCTTGCGTTTCGATGAATTCAGTATGGGTACTGTTTCTTTTTTCCTTCAACGTATCACTTGAAACAGCTTCTATCACATACCAATAGCCTTGAGCACATATATTGATGTCTCTTAGAAGCAAGTCACTTATATCGACAAGATTTCATCTCAAACGCACATCACGAAGATATATTCTCTTATTTTACTTTATTGCTTCCAGAACATGTACCAAGTGTACAGATATCCTTTTTGAAGAATCATTATGAGAGCACAACCTTTCTTTTCAAAGTTACAATCATGTAACACAATTTTCCAAGTCTTCTTATATAATTGACAAGATAACCAAAAATGTGTCTAGGAAACGGAACACAAACCTTTCGAGTATTTGACTTATCAGTGTTTAATGTACTAAGTCAGTGAAAAATAGCACATTTGTTCCCAATGTTCATAAAAAGCCATTAAATTAATAGATTTTGTCAATGAAATATGAAGCTGCCTACTCTTGGTCGCTTTTGTCCGTCCTTACTCGGCAGACTTTGAGGAAATACTAAAATGGTTTATTCTTTTACTTCTGGAGAGTAAGCAGTTTTTCTTCTCTCTCTTTAGAACACTTACAGTTGTTACTATTTTCGACACAAATAATTATGTAAATAAAATAAATTAATAAATAAAATAAAAACTCAAATAAAGAAAAAACAAATGAAGAAAATATTATTTCTCTTTTTAATATCCTTTTTCTAAATTCTTTGTACTATACATGTAACGTACGTATTTTGTACAAATTTTACTAAAAATATTTGAATATTCTATAAAAATGTCATTCAGCCAATAACGCCATTAGTGGTTAACCTAAATTTTTTTTATACTAAACATGAATATGTATTATACCGAAGTAGATCCATGTAGATCTAACTTCATTTAAGGTTATATAAAAATCAAGTTGTAAATCTGATTTCAAGAATTACATACATACTCTATAAATAATCGTGTGGACTGTCACCTTAACGTGATGGAGGGTCCATTCTTCGATGACCCAGACAACTAAATTGGGGAAATCTAGTTTGTCAAAGTTGCAAGTTGGTAAAAGGAGAGAGGAAACCAACAATAGTGAACGACGTGGAAGAATGAAGACATCAAGGAGGACGATGATTCAGATTGGAATATCAATTGTGAAGATGCCCAATGGTTTAGAAGGCGGAAGAGGAGTATATCCCAATGCGGATGAAGGAGGAAGAAGGAGATCGATTCTCTCTTTCCTTCTGAAACTCAGCCTAGAGATTAGGTGAAGTCGTCTCTGGTCATTGGAGCGGAAGTTCTCATGGGGTTAATTCAAGGGATAGCACCCCGGAGGCAAGGGAAAGATACCCAAACAATCACTGACATCAGGCAGCTGATACAGTTCTGGGCGGAGCTACCAGAACCAGGACCAGAGAAGGATTTTGGAAACAGTATCATCTAGATATTCGTGGACGACGTGCAAACATTGCATATAGCGGCCACGGAACTGCGATGCGAAAAGCAAACGGTATCGCATTATTAATCCATCCCGAGGAAGACCACTTTCACATACTTTTCTTAACAGCGAGTCAACATAAAAGTAGGGCTAAGAACCGCGCGGCGTCGCTTAAACGGGAAAGGGGCGCGAAGAATCTCCAGACGAGCAATATTAAAGGAAGTGCGCGTTGATCTATGGAATGTTCGAAGCAAGAAAACTGAATAGTTTAGTTCTGGAAATAGATTGATATACTTGGTTTTTCCGATGGTGAAAATCAATGGTACGGTGACTAGACTCAGGTAAATGTATAAGAGAGGTTGTTGTGTTATCGAACACCGGCAGCAATGTTAAAGGACACTCAAATAATGTAGCTGTTTCATTAAAGAGGGGATTGGCCACTTTCACTTTCTCTCACTTTCTTGTAGATGAATTCAGCTACCCATACAAGGGGATCCGATAAATGGAAATGTGAAACAGGTGTATTCTCCTACTGCTGATAAACCAGATAGTGAAATTGAAATTTTTTGTACAGATGTTGTCCTAATTGCTAGATCAATAAGGAAACAAGATATTTACATATATCTTGGGGACTTTAATGCTAAAGTTATTTAGGAAAGGGTTTTTGATATTGTGGGAGATTATGAAGTTGGAGTAATGAGACGATCGACTCAAATCGAGTTTTGTCAAGATTTGTATCTTATGGGTACATATACGTTGTTTAAATTACACATACATTTATATTCTTGGATATCTTCTCAAGAGAAAGAGCGATATTGTAGGCAATCATTCAAATTTAATTTTGACCAACAAAGGTTGTAGAAACTCAGCGATGAGTGTTAAAACATGTCCAAGAGGAGACATTAACTCAGATACTAATCTTGGTTTGCTGAATATACGAGTGAGATATAAAATACCTTATTCACATAATATAAACAGGAAACTGAATTTAAAATTGTTGAACTCCGATGAGGTGATCCGACAAACATCTTGCAAGCTCAATGAAGAAGTCCATATACATGGGACTAGTGTAGAAGAAACGTACCGAGGTGAAGTGTTTAATGAAGTTATGGGAGACAAGTTGATACAAGAACAACAAAAACGCAAACATTGGAAGACCGATGTAATTCTTCTTTTGATGATTACGCATCGAAGTTGAAAAAGTGTAATCTTCAGGAATACAAGGAATTGTAGGAGAAGATAAGCTCTTACAATTATCTATTATCCTACCGAAATCCGAAAGGAGAATGGAATGCTTAACAATATAGAATGATAGAAGTATTAAATAGAATGCATGATGACATTAACCTAAATAAGAGAATTATAAAAGTTTGAAAGCACTATCTTAAAATTTTGAAAGATGTTGAAAATGTTGGCATTCGTCAAATGTGATCTTTGGAAAACTGATGTTGAAAAATTGTTTAAAGATAATAGATAGTATGTACTGCGTGAGTGAAGAAACAGAACTGCACCATATATACTAAAGGAAGGAGTTCAGAAGGACAAAATGAATAATAAAGACGGCAAAGCTGTTGGCTTGGATGCTATCAATGGACAAATTTTAAAAGTTTTAAACGCTGAGAGTATTTCTAAAATTACTAATCTTTTTTAAAATATACGTAGCCCTGGATACCAATTAACAGTTTGTTAACATTGTGTTGGCCACATTTCCAAATACTTTTAGGACAAAAAACTGATATGATTATCGGCCGATAAGTTTGCTAAGCCACTTAATTTTTTTACGTATCCTACATGCTCGTATTTGAATAAAAGTGGAAGCGGAAATAGGAAATAGCGGTTTGGTTTCCAAAACGCATTTTGGACACAGGAAACCCTGTTTGCAACTCAAGTTTCGATTTAGAAAAAACATTTCTGAATCGATACTCGTGTTGGAAACAGGATTTCCTGTGTCCATGCGATCATGGTCGAGAATTGTATGTTTTATGTTTTTTAAAAATTGTTTCATGACGTGAAACATGATACGCGTATACTATTTAATAGAAGTTAAATAGTAAAGCGTAATATAAACATCTCCTCAAAGATGTCTTAGAAGATTGTAGTTAGAGAGTAAACGTGATAGATATTCCTATATCAAATATACATTACGCTGATGATAAACATATTTTGGTAGATAGTGATGCTGATTTGCAAGAGCTAATGCACCCAATAAGTCAAGCTTGCAAAAATTATGAACTAGAAATAAATGTACTTAAAACAAAGTCAGTGCTAAATAGTAAGAAAAGATTTTAGCTGTTCACAAATGATCAACCTATTGAACAACTTAAAAAGTTCAAATATTTGAGACAAATTGCAAATGAACCAAGGACATCAGATCTTGAAACAGGAGCGAGAATTGATATAGCAGTATTCACATTCAACAAAACGCGTAAATGTTTATGACGCAGAGACTGGAGTTTTACTGACTCTCAGTTGGAAAATTGCAAAATGTTATTTGATATCCGATATTTTATATGACTCTTAAACGTGGCAACTGGAAACAGCACCTATTTACAGATTGAAGGATTGGAGATGTGGATGACTAGGAGAATGGTGAGAATTATCTGGACTGACAAATGCCTATTGACAATATACTAGACAGAAATGGTGTACGTTGAGAAATATTAAAAAGTATTGCATAGAAGAATACTATATCTTGGATATTTACTTCGAAACCCTAAATATGAACTATTACAACTGACAATGATGGGGAAAGTTCGGGGTAGACGGGATGTTGTCAGGAAGAGGATACCCTGGTTGGCATATACCTGCAAATGGACTGGTATGTCGAGTGCATTGCAGTTGTTTCATCTGGCACAAGGCAGATAAAAGTTTGAGGAAGTGGTAGCCACAACCTTCGGTAATGGAGAAGGCACTTTAAGAAGAAGAAGATACATAATGCTTAAATTAAATATATTATATTTGTTACAAATATCAACAGTAAATCTTGAAAGCTAATGAATAGGAGGGGATTATTATAGCAGAGAGAATGCATGCATTACTGGATATATTCATTATTCAGTTTGGTTCGTTGTGCTTTTAGTGTTATCTTACCCAAACGAGTTTACTTTCCAACTGAATAATAATTTCGAATTTCCTTATTCTTCGCTATTTAACCCATTTTATTATATATTGTTTGCTTATTTCTAGCTGCAAGTATCGAGTCAGCAATTTAGTTCCCGGAAGAGCCACTACTGGTTCAACTAACACAATATTATCAAAACTCTTTTACTCATGGAAGGGTACCTTTCAACACCGTCAATCAGAACACAAAATTAAATGACTAATAAAATATTTTCTAATGCATAACAGTTTCTATACGACGAAAGACTAAATAGTATTAATTTTATATTAATGCCTGTTACTTTTCAGCTGATTATGCTCGTACTATTGTAAATATTCTTAATGAACTATTGTAATCAGCTTTTTGGTTTAACTAACCCATTACAATAGGGCTTTTGTCCATTTTCTTTGCTCTACTGAGCAAATGGAGAGTTGCTTTCTTGGTTAATTCTGCTCTCTAAATAAAGCTTTTATCTCCTAACAATTTACGTACAATATTTATTATGTCAATATTTATCATGTTCATAAAGATTTTCTTTCCTTATGAACAAATTCATAATATTCATACATATGATAATAAAGTAGAAATAATATAGTTTTTCCGAATAATTTAGCATTACTGAAATTACATTAAGGTTACGTTGAACATGCAGTTTTGACTAATGAAATATGAAACGTTTCCAACCATTTTTGTCCCTCCTTGCAAATCATAAATACGTCACATAGATGGGTGAGTTGATTAGAGCATAGAACTAACCTGTAAAAGGGATTTTACTATGGCGTGCATCCCAAGAAACATTGTGAAGCAGCTAGAAGATAGGAGTATTTTTTTTTTTTTTTTTTTTAGATTTGTCAAAATTATAAATGGTGCACTGTTGCACATATTTAAAACTATCGGACACTTCCTCATTCCTCACTCTATAAACCTTGCGGGTTTTGACATGAGGTACAGTATAATCCCCAATCGAAGGGGTACCTAGTCAATGGCTCAATCTTACAACTCGGTGTTGATCCACAAATTTCTATTGTACTTGAAAATTATTAGAACATAGGAGATCGAAAGCAAGGCAGGAACTAACAAAGAAAAAAGTTAGTTCCTCCCTGGCTTTCGACCTTTAAAATTTTTTCTGTCGAAAACATAGAGGTGTATAAATGAAAGGAAAAATATATTAAGGGTTGTTCAAGGACACAGAGTCAGAGAAGAAAAGAAAAGAACAGAGAACTCCTGTTGACAACGCATGAGATTCAACCTCCTTGCTGCCAGAAAAAGTAAATGTGCCAAATTCATCTTCGTAGAAAAAAAAAAGAAACAAATGTTATGTATTACAAATAAAAATGTACAAACCCCTGAGGGGCAAAACTGCCGAACAGGAAGAAAATAAATTAAAAAAAAAAGAAAAAGAAGAAAATGATGAACCGTTTCTTAAACCAATAGCAAATGCTACCCCAAAGTTTCGGTTTACCGATCATTGATGGCTTTACTGTTTCTCGAAAGTTTTAGAAGAACATTTTATCAACTGACATATCATTATCAACTGACACGTAATATCATAGCTCTTTGCTTGAGTATGAGTGTCCTAAGCTCCTTTTATTGTCATTCTTTCTCTATTGCTAGCGCAACAAGTTATTCTATGAATTTCAAATATATTTAGCTTATCAACCCCTTCAAAGAAAACGTCATCAACACCATATTTTTGGGATATGTAATTCTAAATGTAAATAAGAAAAAAGTGTAAAATTTCTGACAGTTCATAAACAACTTATTGTAAAAATGCTAATTGTATATGATGAATTAAAAATTAGATGCTGGGGGGGATAAAAGTTCGGTCAAGCCACGATTGGTGAGTTCTCTTACAAACGCATCTGAGCAAGCAATCTACAAATTATAATTGCTCAGTATTGAATAGGGGAAATGTATATTGGAACTCGTAAAGCTTGAAATTGCAGCCGATCAAAGAAAACATTAACCTTTTAATTTTTCCTAAATAAATTACGGTTTGGAGCAACCGTTGCCTAAACGATGTCTTATAAAGCAGCCTTTGCAGAAATATTTCCGGTAGCGGAACGCGCGCGGTCTCGCCAGTCCCGTCGCGTCTGGTTTGTCTCGTCTGTTTCGTCGCGCCCGATCGCATCTCGCCCCGTTACGTTCCCTTCCATCCCGTCTCCATCTATCGCACCCCTCCCTTGTTATCCTTCCTCTTCCTTAAGCGCTCCGCCCCTTAGTGTCCTGCCTGTCTCTCATCCCGTTCTATACCGACCCACACCTCCCGGACCTCTCCCGACCCACCACGTACAGTCCCGCTCATCTCGGGCCTGGCCCGTCTCATCCTGTCCTGATTGCCCTCCCCCACCGTGTCTTGTCCTGCCCTGGTCCACACGTCACCGATCCGTTCCGTTCCGTCGCGTCCAACGTGTCTCCTCACCTTACCGCTCTCCATCGCACCCAGCTCCATCCCACCCCACCTAGACTCGTCCGAGAGCTCCCCGCCTCTTCACTCCTTGCCTCTCTCTCCATTGCACCCCTACCGGGAACGGTAGGCTGCTCTGTTCGATAGTTTTCCGTGGTTTCTCCGATCAGCACCAGGCGAATGCCGGAGCAGTGCAACAACAAACGGACCACGGACCGCGCGCGATCTGTCCTTCCTCTTCCTTGTCCTATCCTCTCCCCTCACACACACTTACACTAAAATGCACTACACTACCACATATTCCGGGAGACCGGTCGGAGGCTTAGAGCTTGTCCCGGTTGGGGCGGTGCCCCGCTGGTGGAAACCCCCACTAGCCGACGGTAGGTCGGCGCCGGATCTCGCCATCCAGCAGGGGAAGATCACCACCATCTCCCGAGAAAAGAACATCCACTACACTTACGGGAATAGTGACCAAAGCATTTGACCTGCCCGGAAACACGAAAAAATCAATCAATCAATCAATGCGCCATTGCCAATGCGACCATTGCGCCCCGCCTAGCTCAATTTGCCCCGTCCCTTCTCTAACCAACCCTTTATGTCCCGTTCCTTAGCGACCCCGCCTCTCCTCGCCTTGCCCTTATCGTGCCCATACCCACTTCTCCCAGCCTCATCCCTCCTCGCTTTGCAGAATTTTTGACCCTACCTAGACAGCTAGGTCCATTTCAGCCGCTGTGTGCAGGAGAATTCTAGTGGCTGACTGCTGTGATAGGTAGTTTTCCGTTGTTTCTGCGATCAACGCCAGGCGAATGCTGGAGCGGTATCCTAATAAAACTTACACTCAAATACACTTCACTATCACACATGTCGGGACACCAGTTGGACACTTAAAGCTTGTCTCAGCTGCCACGCGGGTGGGTAATACCTGGTGGTGAAAAAATCGTCGAAGCCGACGTAGTAGGTCAGCGCAGGATCTCGCCAGCCAGTGGGGAGAAGATCACCGCCACCTCCCGTAATGAAACGCCCTACGGGTCCAATGTCCTTAGACGTTGACGCGCCCGGAATCACTAATCAATCAATTCATTATTTCAGTTCACTGCGCCCATCCGTTCCACCCCTTTTCTAACCACCCCTCCTTCATTCGCCTCCTCACCCCGCTTACCCTTCTCTCCTGGGCCTGTCCCTCTTCAACACGCCCCGCCGCGTACTGACTCATCCATCTCCATGTCTTTTCGTCTTGACCCGCCCCGTCTCCTCGCACCCCCGCCTCGCCTTCCGTTCCCTTCATACTGCCCCCTCTTTTCTCCCTTCCCGCTTCATCTCACCCCGTCCCGTCCCGCCCAGGCTTCCCACACCATGTCCCGCCCTATCGCGCCCCGCCACGCCCCTCTACGCCTTGCCCCGCCGCGCCTCGGCCCAATGCGCTTCTCCTAACCTTCCCGGTCCATCTCACCCCGTCTTGTCCCGCCTTGCCACACCACGCCCCTTGCCTCACCCCCCCTACCATGCCTTACTACGCCATGCCCCGCTACGCCATGCCCCACTGCTCCATGCCCCGCTACGCTATGCCCCGCTACGCCATGCCCCACTGCTCCATGCCCCTCTACACCATGCCCCGCTCTGCCATGCCACGCCGCGCCTCGGCCAATTGCGCGCGTCGCTATCCGGTCCGTCTCATCCTATCTTCGCCTCTCTTCAACCTTCCCGCTCTATCTCCTCCATCCCGTCCGCCCCGCCTCGCCACACCACGCCCGGCCAGGCCCCGGCTTGTCACACCTGGCCCTGCCACGCCTCGCTACGCCGTGCCCCCTACGCCATGCTCCACTGCTCCATGCCCCTTTACGCCATGCTCCGCTACGCCATGCCCCACTGCTCTATGCCCCTCTACGCCATGCCCCACTGCTCCATGCCCC
>BLKR01013082.1:0-13833 GCA_011170035.1 Teleogryllus occipitalis | reverse complement strand
TCAAAGTTAAAAGCTCTCCCGAGATAAAAAAAATTATATTATAATCCAATATTCACGATTACATCTGTGTTTTCACACAACTATCATTCTGCTTCACAATCTTTTCATTTCCATTTATGACTCCATTTGCTTAGCGTTGACCGCTGCGGACAATTCAAAGGCCATTGCTCAGATAAACTCCGTCACTGATTCTCCCCGCTTCTGGGTATATTATCTCTGCCAGGGACCAATCATTTTCTTGCGCTTAAGTAAACAAGTTCTCAAAACATTATTTATTGAAGTAATTCAACGGTCAAAACAGTGTACTCCACAAACTGGATTTTTGAAAGGGGGCAAGAATATTGTAGAAGAATATGGACATACAGTATTCAGAAGTGAAATAACATCGTGGTTCAAATTTTCCACCGGATGGTTTCAAATTCCACGTGCCGGGTTTGTTACTTATTTTGAACGTGAAGTATGTTTTTTCAATGCAGTAATTGTCAAAGTGTTGGTATGTCTTCATGAACGTATGTAGGTACTGATCTTAATATTCATTTCCACAAACCAAACATCCCAAAAGAAGACAAATATTGTATACAATACCAAATCAATACCAATTTGAACCCCAGGACTCATCAGTAGCATATTAGCCTTCTTATCCCAAGACACTCTACTGAATTTGGCGATTGTGCTATAGAAACAAACTTGTGCCTATTTAACATGCATTCCTTTAAAAATTAACTTCGCAAATTGTCACGTTTAATCTCATTATCCCCTGGATCGTTTCCACGGTGTTCGCCCACTCTAGCCACAACACTCATGAATTTCCCATCGGGCTTCTCTCCAAGGTGAAAGCCCTCGGTCCGGTCGCTCCGCGGCGCCGCGCCGCGTCGCGTCGTTTCTGTTTCGGGCGTCTCCGCGGCGAACGACCGCCTCGGGAGGCAGCCCCGGGGCAGCCGCCGCGCGACTTCTGATTGTCCGCCCCGCCCCCCGCCCACCCCCGCCGCTCGCTCGTCCCAACTAGATTACGTTCGCTAAATGGCTGTTTCGTTGCTCGCGAAAATTTTAAGTTCCCGACCACTCCGGAGGATCCGCCCCGACTGAAAGAAAGTAGCCCCGCGGCCTCCCGGCGCATTAAGAGAAGGCGGCGCTTGCCGGTGGGGTGACGCTGGTGACAATGGTGACGGTAGTTCGATCGGTGACAATGGTAACGGTAGTAAGAATGGAGATAATTGTGACGGTAGTAAGAATAGTGAGAATGGTAGGAAATCGGTGACGGCGGCGACAATGGTGTCTACCATGGTGACGGTGACGACAATGGAGATGATAATCGTATCAATGATGAAAATGGTGACTGTAGATATAGGTAGCGGTGGCGTCTAGTGCCTAAGCCGACTGGTGACTGCATTGGTGTCTGGTGATGGTGGAGACGGAGTTGACGAAGGTGAGGGGGGAGGAGATGGTGACAGAGGTGAAGAAGCTGAGGGAGGTGATGAAGGTGACGAAGGAGATGAAGGTGACAGAGGTGATGAAGATGACAGAGGTGATGAAGGTGACGGAGGAGATGAAGGTGACGGAGGAGATGAAGGTGACGGAGGAGATGAAGGTGACGGAGGTGATGAAGGTGACGGAGGAGATGAAGGTGACAGAGGTGATGAAGGTGACAGAGGTGATGAAGGTGACGGAGGTGATGAAGCTGACAGAGGTGATGAAGCTGACAGAGGTGATGAAGCTGACAGAGGTGATGAAGCTGACAGAGGTGATGAAGCTGACGGAGGTGATGAAGCTGACGGAGGTGATGAAGCTGACGGAGGTGATGAAGCTGACGGAGGTGATGAAGCTGACGGAGGTGATGAAGCTGACGGAGGGGATGAAGCTGACGGAGGTGATGAAGCTGACGGAGGTGATGAAGCTGACGGAGGTGATGAAGCTGACGGAGGTGATGAAGCTGACGGAGGGGACGAAGGTAACTGAGGCGACGGTATCAAACGGAGACGCGACGAAGCGAAAACTGAGAATGTGAAATGACGAAAGTCGCAAGACGCGCTTCGAAAGTCACGATAATGTGGACGGAGGAGGAAGATCCTGTGATGTGGTTATGGAAGGAGACACGGGCGAAGGTAAAGGAGCTTGCGAGGAGAAAGACTCTGTGCTCTGAGGAAGTGAACCCAAGGAGGCGGCGCTGCGAGCGAAGGCAAGGGGCGGCGGCGGTGGCGGCGGCGGTTCGGGATGCTGAGAAGGGAAAAGGAAGTGGCGTGGAAGTAGACGCTCATTTTTAAGCTGCTTCTCCCCGTTCATTCGTGATAAGACTGAACAAAGGCTGCTTCTCGTTTTTCACCCTCGTTCGCGCGCGCCGCGCCGCGCCGCGCCGCCCTGGGTACGTGGCCTGGCGCACCAAGTCGGAGTGGCGGTCGCCGCTGGTGCGGCGAATGCCCTGCGGGCGGCGTTGGTGCCGATGCAGGCGATAGCGCGGTGAGCCGGCGGGCGCGGAATTGAGGGCGGCAATCAGCTAAGTTGAGAAGAGTTTGAGACAGGGCAGAGCCGACTTGAAAGAGGAGTCAAGAGCGAAAGAGGTAGTAACTATGCGAAAGTGTACGGTGTGATAACAGAATTTTCCCCTTTACACTCAGCTTGATTTCATTTTATCATTATTTATTTCAATTTACATGAATGGTTTATTTATATTACAGAACATTTGGTGCATCGGGGGACTTACTGCTTTTCGGGTCTCCGACGAGTGTCAGAATTTCTGAATTAATGGGATGGAACTTTAGTAGGTGATTGACATAACACTCGATCCAGGATAAGAATGAGGAAGGGATATTGGAGGAAGATTCAGCCGATCTGGATGGTCGAGCTAACTGGAGCGTGTACCGGCTCAGCGACTCGATCTGAAGGGTCGCGGATTCGAGTCCCGCTGTGGGCATGGATGTTTGTCCCTTGCCATTCATGTATGTGTGTGTTGTCGCAGAAGGCCTTGTGAGCCTGCTGACTACAGACTGAGAAGCCTGCATGTGTGCCTAGTGCAAAGGGTTAATATGGGTCCCCCTTGAAGGACATAACGTATTCCAGGTGCGGATAGTCGAAATCGGCATCCCCTGAAGCTGAAAAAAGAAAACTGAAGAAAGAAACATATGGAAGGAAGACTCAACGCGTCCCGTGGCTCTATGGTACTGCTCCGGCATTTGCTGGGAAGAAATCAGCGAAATTACAGATAAAAGCAAACAATCTACCAATTCTGTTTCGGCTGGCACCACGAACGCAGCGATGGTATATACCCAAGGTAATTATAGATAGTTCTTTTTAAGTACGTAAATATTATGTGCGTTCCTGTATATAATTCCTATACTTTTCTTGATTGCACGCCCTCCCCACCACCTTATTCCATCTTATACGTACGTTACTGCGTGCGTATTCGAGGTAGTTTGCGGAAAACCCACATACATAGATTCATTGACTTATGCAAAAGAAAGCAAATAAATAGCAGAAAAACGAGTGATAAACGAAGCAGACAGTCGAAATCCCCAAATGAAGGTGAGGAAGCTTATGCTGGCACAATTGCACAGAAGTACTGAAGGCTGGTGCAAAGATACGCGCTAGAATGGTGAAGTTAACGCGGGTAGAATTACTCAGAAGCACTGAAGGCTGGTGCAAAGATACGAGCAAGAAGAGTGCGGAAACAAACGCAGGTAGAATTGCACTGAAGGCTGGTGCAAAGAAACGAGCAAGAAGGGGGAGGAAGCTAACGCGGGTAGAATGGCGTAGAAGCACTGAAGGCAGGTACAAAGAAACGAGCCAGACGTGTGAGGAAGAAAGTGAAAACCACAGTGAAAGAACTAAATGATAGAATATCTCAAAAATCGGTCAGAGGAAGTGCGCGAAGCCCTTTCGAGGAACGTGCGTGGCGTCAAGTGAACGGGCGGTTGCGAGATGAAAGGGCGTTGCTAGTGCCGATTCACAGTGCCCTGAATTGCCTAAAAAAGTGAGCAAAAATATCTTCTACAATATGAAATTCGAAACTACAATTTCGCAACGCAGGAGGCCCTACGTTCGAGTCGACAGTTTGGCAGATTTTGAACACCAGCTTTATAGCTAGGCCGGCTACTCTGACCGCTATTTCTCTCTATCTACTCCTATCCACTGTTCCTTCTTAGACTAACGAGGCATGAGAAGCAGTACCAAAAATAAAGGAATAAGTGTTTCCTTCAAGATTTCTTTCATTATTATCGCAATCAAGTAGATTTCTATAAATTAGGTTTAGTTGAAAGTGTCATAGTAGGCGGGAGTTCAAAATAAAATTGTCACGTTCGTATTACAAGAAACACAACAAAATATTACCTCTAGAAGATGAATATAAAAATAGTATCTATCAAGGCCGAAATATAACTGTTTTTGATTGAGGTTGGTAAATGAAAGAATCCACAAATATTCACGTTTTGGTCAGTGGAAGGAAGGTCGTATGTTTCTTATAGACGTGTGTTCCCCTTAGCAGGAAGTATTTCTGTACTGCAAGTAAACTTACAAAAAGATGCTTTTACACCTCTCTTCCGCTGGCACTACCAAAATCGGTTACCACAAAACCATATAAACCACCATTTAGAACTATTTAATTGCTAATTAATTACGCAAAAATTAATTTTTTTGCTCTTCAAACTTTTGCGTAATGAATGGTGAGCTAGCGGAAGATTCCGCTGGATCAACCACAATTAGTTACCACAAAACCAAATACGCCAACTTGTAGAGCGATTTAATTGCTAATTAATTACGCAAAAATTATTTCAATTGCTTTTCAAACTTCCGAGTAAATAATTATAAACTAGCACTTCCGGTTTCCGCTGGCACTACCACAAACGGTTACCACAAAACCACATACGCCATCTTGTAGAGCGATTTAATTGCTAATTAATTACGCAAAAATTGATTTTTTTGCTCTTCAAATTTTTGCGTAATGAATGGTGAGCTAGCGGAAGATTCCGCTGGATCTACCACAATTAGTTACCACAAAACCAAATATGCCATCTTGTAGAGCGATTTAATTGCTAATTAATTACGCAAAAATTATTTTTTTTGCTCTTCAAACATTCGAGTAATTAATTGTAATTTGTCGGGCACACGCGGCCCGCCGGCCGGCCGGCCGGCCGGCCGGCCGAGCGGTTGGCGTCGTGACGTCACGGGTGAGGGGTATCCAGGCCGCAGCCGTCGCGCCGGCGCCGCTGCCCACCCGGCTGACTGGCAAATGTAAACGAAATACTTGAACTGGCCATGAACTGACTTCAATATTGAAAATTATCCCAGTACTTTGTTCTGTTCATAAAGGCTTTCCAATTACTTTGCTAATGTTCGCTGAATGACCGTAAGCGTGTCCTAATCTACGATATGTTGGAAAATACTTGATTCTATCGTAGTACGTTCTGTGGTATCGAGTTAGAAATTTATTTTGTTGACATTGTATTGTTTCAATTGTGGCGGACTATATCGCAAAACATTGCCTATGTGACATTGACCCCTTACAGGCTTATAGCTGCAAGTATTTGTACACGTGACTTACTGTTCTTTCACAGTGACAAAGTTATTTGTTTATCGAGGTTTGTATTTTGGACTTTTTTGTAGTATCTGCTAGTTTTAAATCAGTAATGCGATTGGCGACTCTTTGGATGTGTGTAGATATTTAATTATTTTGGAAGGATAAACATTATCTTTGAAACATTTGTTCCATTACTATTTGACTCCTGTCCGCAAATGTTGACTGATTTTTGTAGGTCCTCATCAGTGACAGGATTTTTATGTAATTACATTTTTTTTCTTTCTACTTATTGCTCTCAAAATTTATATCTTAACGAATTGTCGCCGTCATAACGCAAAACCCATTTTTTGTTTCGTGTTTTTTACATATCTGATACTATATTATATAATTTACATAGTTTGCTGTTTTCTCAAGATATTTTTTTTATTCTAACAATTTTCTTACATATTTTTTAAGCAAATAAGTATTTTCAAAAAATTCAGCAATTTTTCCTACATTATTATTTGATGTGACTGCGTACTCTACTCGAGGTTCATACGCTACGTGAAGATGCGGTCGGATATTCACAGTTTGGCGCGCTTGCTTCAGATTTTTCAAGGCGGGAAGTGCGTGTCAGCCACAGATAATTTTCATCTTACTGTGTGAAAAGTGTCATTGACGCCGTGTTCGGCTTCTTTTAATATTAATTTCTAAGAAACTTTGGCGATCGCCGTTGAGTAACACTGCGATGAGAATATTCCATGCTGCAGTGATTGTTTGCTGCTTTGTATGATGCCAGTTTGTATAATGGCTTCTGTTGTGTCTAGTCTGGCTACTAACCAACATTTCTGGATAACAATTTGTGAAGGTTTTACTACCGATGAAAAAGTTGTAAGGCGCAAGCGTGCATCACTTGTGCTTTCCAAATGAATTTTAAAACGTTTGGAATGTTTTTAAAATTTGTATAGGAAATATTTTATAAAAATGAGTTCGTATTACGTAAATGTGTTTATTATTAGAGTATTTTAATATTAAATATTATATCCGATTTTACATATTTATTTAAAGGGAAAGGATTTCTATGTAAATACATATTTACTAAATAAAGTAATATGGATTACTAATTACTTACAATATCTTTATGTTTCACAATGTGTAGAGTTGAAAAATGCTTCTTATATTTTCCATATTTTGGGTGATGAATTTATTCAAATATTGACATATTAGAATAAAAGTCCATATTTTATCCATATTTCTCAGAAAATCACTCCACATTGAAATTCGACAGTGAAATTTCATTAAATATTATTAGAAATACATCTATTTATTTCTTTTATTTATTTATTTATTTTACGTAAAAAAAACAGTTAAAACTGCGTATGACGTGCTATGGGGAAAAGTGAATTGTGCACATTTTCAAAATTCTGTGATCCCTACACTAACAGTAAGTCATATACTACTTAAATTTTGTAAAAAGAAAAAAAAACTCTCCCATGTAATAAAATCTATTTTCAAGGATAAATAAGCAATAAATTTTGGCTCTTATCATGTTGTGCTTCGGAATAATACTTCCTGCCGCGACAACATGGAAACGATAATTTGAATAATTGTATTTCCCACTGAATTCTAGAAGACGTGCACAGAAAATGAAGTTACATTTATGTTCAGTAGCAAAACAAGGGGCCATCTCAGCATTTGCACAATGGATCAGGGAAACTGGACGAAAAACCTGATCGAGATGGGGGTCATTGACCCGGAAGCTCTAGTACAATAGTTGTTACAGGTTGTTTATACACATTTATACAGTCTAAATGGTAAATAATGCATTATGTATCATTGTTAAAATTAATGTTACTTTTCTTGCGATGCTCAGTATAGTCTCTAATTGTATAGAAACAGTTATGCAGCAGAAACGATTTCACTTGGGATTTAAACTTTTCTATTGAATTTAATCGTTTAATGTCATCTGGCAAAGTGTTGTAAAATAATGTACATGTATTGTATGTGAATTTTTTGTAATGAGCTGTTGATACTGTCAACTGATGAATATGATTTCTACGTCGAGTGTTATAGTAATAGACTTCGGCATTTTCTGAAAATATATTCCCGCCCTTAAGCAAGTCATTTTTTACAAAAACCACTGATTCGTAAATAAAAAGACACGGTAATGGTAAAATTCATAGATTAATGAAGAGAGGCTTACATGAATCACGTGGGTGAGATTTGGTTATTATTCGTACAATTCGTTTTTGTAATCTAAAAATCTGGGAGCTATAAGATGTATTTCCCCAGAATATTATGCCATATCTCGGGAGGGAATGAACATTCGCGAAGTATACACAACGAGCAGTATGAAGGCTGACTGAATTTGCAAGAATTCTGAACGCGTAGCATAATGAACTTAATTTTGTGTTCAATTCATTTAAATGGACGTTCCATTTAAGGTTTGACTGAATTGAGAGACCTAAACATTTTGTTGACTTAACATCAGTCAATGGTACATTGTTCATTTTCAATGGGGCACGGAATTGTTTATTTGAAATGGAAAACTGCATTAAAACCGTTTTCTTTTCGTTTACTATTAATTTTTTACTTCGGAACCAATTTGAAACATCTTATATTGTACTATTTACGGTTTCTTTATTGCAAAGGATGTTCGTATCATCCGCAAAGAGAACCGTTCTTCCGTTTCGAATCGTCGAGGGCATATCGTTTACGTAAAGTAGGAACAGAATAGGGCCTAAAATCGATCCTTGAGGAACTCCACATGCAATGGGCAAAGAGTCGGAAAGGTGCGTACGTAATGTTCCATCATTCCAGTAAGGTATTTCAACTCTCTGAGATCGTTGTTTAAGGTACGAACGTAACCAATCTAGAGCAATACCACGGATTCCATATGAAGGTAATTTTGAAAGTAAAATGTCATGATCAATGACGTCGAAAGCTTTTGAGAGATCTAAAAATAATCCAATAGGTGCCTCGTTTTGATCCAGTGATGAGGCGACATCTTTAAGAAAAGAAAATATAGCTGTTTCCGTTGATTTTGATTTCCTAAATCCATGTTGGCAATCTGAAAGCGCGTCGTGTTTACTGAGAAAGGTTTCCATTGGTACGTAAAAGAGTCTCTCTAATATTTTTGAAAAAACTGATGGAAGAGAAATGGGCCGATAATTTTGAATTTCATTTTTTTTTTTTTTTGAAGAGCGGCTTAATTTTAGCTGTTTTGAAAATATCTGGAAACGTTCCAGTGCATAAAGACGCATTAAATATGTGAGTTAACGGGTGTATAATGGCATACGCACAAGTCTTTAACAAAGAATCCGGGAATTCATCTAAACCGGACGAATATTTATTTTTTAGTTTACCGATTATTTTGAAAATTTCATAGGAAGAAGTTTCGGAAACGAACATTGTGTCTAAAATTTTGGGTGAACTGTCTGTTTTTGAATTTTGTGGCTGAAGACTCTTAGTGAGATCGGCAGCAATTCTCGAAAAGTATTGGTTAAAGAGACTAGCCACTGTTGCCGGATCGTTCACATTTATATCGTTATATTTTAAAACAACATTCTCTACGGGTTTTCTAGTTGATTTGGTAGTATTTTTTATTATATTCCACATTGCTTTTGTTTTATTATTTGAGTTCAAAATATCCTGATCGTTTTTCATGATGTTAGCCTGCCTTATGACTTTTCGTAACAATGTTTCGTATTTTTTAAAGTAGATAAGGAAATCTTGAGATACGTCATGACGTTTAGAAATGAAAGAAAGAATTAGCTTGTTTTTACAAGATGTCCTAATCCCTTGTGTTATCCAAGAATTGCTTTTCCGTGAAATATTTACGTTTATTTTTTGAAGAGGAAAGCAAGTGTTAAAATGAAATGAAAGAGTTGAAAAAAAAAGAATTATATTTGTCGTTTGTATCAACAGTATTATAAGCCGCTTCCCATGACTCCTGCATCAAGTAATCAATGAATAATTTAATTTTACTTTTAGTAAACAGTCTAGTCATATGTGTATTATTTATTGTGTCAGTGATGGCATTTCTTATAATGGTAAGAATTTGTGGATCGTGGTCACTGTATCCTAAATCTTTTGTTTCAACTTCATATCGAGTAGTAGTTTTGTTAATTATAATTTGATCAATTGCCTTCATCGAATGTTGTGTGATCCGTGTAGGTACATTAATTGTAATGTCTAAATTGAAGGACTTAATTAAATTGAGAAACTTTTCTTTCTCGCAAGATTCGGCCAGAAAATCAATGTTAAAATCTCCGCATACAACAATGGATTCAAAAGAGCCATTGCTGACTTTGTAAGTGTTATCTCCAGGTTTTCTAAGAACAAAATATAATCTGCAGTTCTCTTTGTTGGAGGTCTGTAAATGCAAAGTATTATCACTTTTAGTGAAGTAGATGTACAGCAGAAATTTCGAAAATATTCTCAATGGAATACATATTTAATTCCGCCAAGAATCTCAAGAAAAAGAGCTTATTCATCCGCCATCTCAAGAAAAAGAGCTTAAAGATTTTCAGTAATACTTTAAACATAAGAGTTTGTGTGAAAATTATAAGGAATTGGCATGGTAAAGTAAGTTATGAAGCTGTTAATGTTTTAATTTATGTGAAGAATAGATCCACTCTCAGGCCCAGTCTGCAGGATGTGAGTGTCCCGCGAGGGGAAGGGGGGGGGCAAGAGGCGATGAACTATTGAATTTGTTTGTTAGATGACCTTGAGATTTCGACGGTCTGTGTTCCCACCTCGTTTCAATCTCCACACTACCCCTTCTCTTTCCCCTTGAAGCTGCCACCCGACTCTCGCTTGACGTCACAAACTTGGACATCAGAAGTCAACTTATACAGCCCTTCGTTCAGTTACAATCAGTCAGAATACTGTGTTGGTCGAGTTCCAATAATCTCTCTGTAAAATGTCAAAAGTAGCACAATCAGCCAGTGTAAAAGACATTTCGCGAGGTAAAGATGAAGGTTTATCAACTGACAATAAAATAGTATTTTACCACAGTCATATTTTATCATATTAAGTCCATATTTAACTCCAAATTTTGCTAAAAATAGCTACATATATGGTTACATATTTCATATATTTTTAGTCCATATAAATCCGTTCCCTGTTTATTACATCTTCTTCCTGTTTTCATTACATATTTATATACATACTAGCTGAAGTTCCCGGCGTTGCTCGGGCATTTATTACAGTAAATTATAATACAGAAAGAGGAATTCAATATTTTCATGCCCTGCGGCGAGACCTATGTCTCTTCCATTGTATCCCTTCTCCGCCCTACTCCCTGCCATGCTCTGCCCGGCCACGCCACGATAGCTGTCTTCTCTTAACCCCATTTGGAAATTTCCAGATTACCTCGCTCACTTTTCCACAAATAATGACATTTTTCTTATTTGAAGTTCCAGCTTCTAAACATTCACTTTATAACTAAAAGCAATAAACAAATGTAAACTACAAAATAAAATACTTGTACTCATATATAAAATTTTTGTGGTGTTTTACATATTCCAACACTATCAAAACTGTCAAGTTGTTAAACTTGTCTAATTTTTATATTTTTTCTTCTATTGTATTCATAAAAAATGTTTTGAAATTGATCTGTCAACTCGTGACCTTGAAGGCACTTACTGTTTTAAGCTGACATGCGCAAGTTCATGCACGGGTACGGTAGTAGGTAGATCCGGAGTAATAGTTATAGATGTCATAACGTAATTGATGATTCATAATCATAAAAATAAATGAAAATACTTGTATCTATTCTGAAACATAATTACCAGTTTCTATAATTATAAAGAATATACATAAAAATGAAAGACAAATATTAAATAATTATTAAATATGTTTGACGTATTTTTTGTTATTGAAGTGAGAGGTACTGTTTAAATAATTCTGAACACAAACTACGCAGAAGTTCAATAAAATATTTTATTATTTATTTTATTTATTTTGTCTATGTCAATAATATCAGTTTTAATATTACATATTCGTTATATTACATATTCGTTATAATTCTACATGAAAATACCAATATTATAATACATTAAATATAACAATGTACATTAAGAGAAATCTAATGAATTAATAAATACTAGTGACTGCCTCATTTCACACAAACTGGTTATCTGTAAAGAAGCACATGCACATGCTCTGCTCATGAGAGACAAGTGAGATACCCCCATAAAAAAGTAATGTATTATGCACTCTAACAAATATTTTTACAAAACACTTTAGAATACTGTAATGACATCATTTAGTATATTCGGATAAAATTACAACAGTTGTTTAGTATCAAGTTTATCTATCGATTAAGCTGTTTCATGATGCAATTTTTTAACAGTGGTGGCCTTTTTCTTGGAGCCTTGCTGTTGCATGACCTCAACTGTGTTTTTAATAGTGATGCACTAAGAATGACATTTCTTAGGTAGGTACACTCAGTATGAGAAAAGGCAGAATAACACATTTAATAATTTGCATTTTTAGACATATTTGAAACTTTTTTCATTTTTGTACTAATTTTTTGTACAATTTTCCCCAACATCCTGAGTATCTAATGATTTCATGGATTATTTCATATGACTAAAAGCAGCTTAGTTTTCTCACAATTTTGCGTACGTTCAAAATTAGTAAAAAGTATTAAATTCAATATAGTAACTGAATCCATAAAACACGTAATTGAATGTCAAAATAATTATAACAATAATCACAATTCATTGGATAAATTATGTTCCAATATGTGTAATATACTTTGCCTTACACGTTTTACAATGAGATTTCACGAACTGTGGGCCCTTGCTACCGTATTTAGTTAATGGGGATAATTGAAATGCATATAATGACATAAGTGCCATATAGACGTACTTAGTAATATTTCAGAACTTGTCGGTTTTTATAATATGCACAATGGGAAACACACATAAAGCACAATGGGAAAACTACGTCTTTTACGAAGGGAGTACCAAACCCGCACTAGAAAAATGCAGATATATATTATAAATGCATATATATTATAAACACTACAAGAGCCCCCTGGTTCCGTAATATCCCAGTGTGGCCCTAGGTCGAACGTGTCAAAGCAGCCCTCGCCCTCCGGCTTCTGTTTCTCGTCACAGCGCGCTGCCGCGGCCGTGCGGCCGGCCACGCAGAAGAACGTTCTCATTCTTCGGGTTTCAAGAGTTGCAAATAGTTGCAGATGAAACCTACACGAACGTGTTCCCTGATGTTTCTTGTATTATCACTGCAAGTTTCATGACATACATACGCGTACATTTTTTGTAAGTCAAGAAACGCAAATGTAATGTTGCTTCTAGCAGGCATGATTTCAATAATTTATTTACAAATAATCTGAAAGTGAAAAGTATGGTTTTTGTAAGAAATGTACTTATAAAGTATTGAAGAGTAACTAGGAAAAATACGAATTTGATAACTTTAATTGTAACCGAGAAATGTGCATTTCAAAATGGGATGAATTTATGACCGTCCGTGTCTTTATAAATATCTCATTTTTGCGCGCGCTGTACACAATAATGAACAAGAAAATATCAAAATATAGTATAATACATAAAGCATTGGACATTTTTCTGTTCATATGTGCTTGAATGAAGCAAATCAGACAATTTTGAAAAATTGATTTTTGTCCGCTTTTTTCGCCTTTCAAACCACGGTGCGCCGGCGCGACGGCTGCGGCCTGGATACCCCTCACCCGTGACGTCACGACGCCAACCGCTCGGCCGGCCGGCCGGCCGGCGGGCCGCGTGTGCCCGACAAATTACAATTAATTACTCGAACGTTTGAAGAGCAAAAAAATTAATTTTTGCGTAATTAATTAGCAATTAAATCGCTCTACAAGATGGCATATTTGGTTTTGTGGTAACTAATTGTGGTAGATCCAGCGGAATCTTCCGCTAGCTCACCATTCATTACGCAAAAATTTGAAGAGCAAAAAAATTAATTTCTGCGTAATTAATTAGCAATTAAATCGCTCTACAAGATGGCGTATGTGGTTTTGTGGTAACCGTTTGTGGTAGTGCCAGCGGAAACCGGAAGTGCTAGTTTATAATTATTTACTCGGAAGTTTGAAGAGCAATTAAAATAATTTTTGCGTGATTAATTAGCAATTAAATCGCTCTACAAGATGGCATATTTGGTTTTGTGGTAACTAATTGTGGTAGATCCAGCGGAATCTTCCGCTAGCTCACCATTCATTACGCAAAAGTTTGAAGAGCAAAAAAATTAATTTTTGCGTAATTAATTAGCAATTAAATAGTTCTAAATGGTGGTATATGTGGTTTTGTGGTAACCGATTTTGGTAGTGCCAGCGGAAGAGAGGT
>BLKR01013081.1:0-13836 GCA_011170035.1 Teleogryllus occipitalis | reverse complement strand
TGTTCTGTACATCGCCAGGTTTTTCCTTAGACAACATTTAACTTGCAATACATCGATGGCTGTTTACGTTGCTAAGGATGTTAAAACCCGTTGATAAGAATGTTAAATTTCTTAACATACCGGTAGGTGCAAGTGCATGTAAGAAACCTGCAGGGTTGCATGTTAACAGGGATTAAAGACGCATGTCACCGATAAACGTTTTTAAATAAAATAAAGAAGAATGTAATGCACACGGTTTTTGCACAGATAAAATGCAATTACTTAATCGCACAAATATATAAATCCTTTTATTTTCTTCTCATAAACGACAAAATAAATTTAATTATCTTTTACAAATACATTTTCATATAATATAAATCTCAATAACACATCATAAAATGAACAATATCGAATAGAAAGACAAGGAATTCTATCGCTAAAGTTCAAAAGTAGATATGTACTTTCATATTTCGTTCGTCTAGAAAATTAACATTTGAATTAAAATATTTGAGCTGAAAATCAGGAACATTAATCGATGTGTTCATTGATCGGTGTAAAAATAATCGATTTCAATTTTTCGATTAATTGCATATAGAGATCGATTATTGTACTTACCGCGATTAAATTGCCCACCCGCATTCACGCCGTGCGCTCCTCAGGGTTAATGTTACCTAGAGCTCTCAGCCGAAGTAATCCCATCTCCAACTGTCTTCCGAAAAACAAAATGTGCTTCACCCGCAGAGTGATGTTAGATGAAGGAAGTAGATAATTCACTTGTGGGTAGAAGTGCCATGGAATGTTTTCATAGTTGGGAAGGGTCATTGCGAGAGACAACATTGGTTGGTGGGGTTAACGGAAGCGGGAGCTGACACAGTGCGGCCGCCTCGTCGCCGCCGTCAAGCGGTCGGGCGCGCGCTCACGGGCGCCGGCATGACGTGCGCCAGATTGATGCGCGTGGCGCCGGCGGGGGCGGGGACCAGGCAGGCGGGGGCGATGTCGGGAGCGAGTGCGAAGGCGAGGGCGGGGCTGAGGGCGGGGGCGGGGACCAGGCAGGCGGGGGCGATGTCGGGAGCGAGTGCGAAGGCGAGGGCGGGGCTGAGGGCGGGGGCGGGGACCAGGCAGGCGGGGGCGATGTCGGGAGCGAGTGCGAAGGCGAGGGCGGGGCTGAGGGCGGGGGCGGGGACCAGGCAGGCGGGGGCGATGGCGGGAGCGAGTGCGAAGGCGAGGGCGGGGCTGAGGGCGGGGGCGGGGACCAGGCAGGCGGGGGCGATGTCGGGAGCGAGTGCGAAGGCGAGGCGGCTGAGAGCGGGGGCGGGGACCAGGCAGGCGGGGCGATGTCGGGAGCGAGGCGTGAAGGCGAGGGCGGGGCTGAGGGCGGACCAGGCAGGCGGGGGCGATGTCGGGAGCGAGTGCGAAGGCGAGGGCGGCTGGAGGGCGGGGCGGGGACCAGGCAGGCGGGGGGCGATGTCGGGAGCGAGTGCGAAGGCGAGGGCGGGGCTGAGGGCGGGGGCGGACCAGGCAGGCGGGGGCGATGTCGGGAGCGAGTGCGAAGGCGAGGGCGGGGCTGAGGGCGGGGGCAGGACCAGGCAGGCGGGGGCGATGTCGGGAGCGAGTGCGAAGGCGAGGCAAGCTGAGGGCGGGGCGGGGACCAGGCAGGCGGGGCGATGTCGGGGAGCGAGTGCGGAAGGCGAGGCGGGGCTGGAGGGCGGGGGCGGGGACCAGGCAGGCGGGGCGATGTCGGGAGCGAGTGCGAAGGCGAGGGCGGGTAGCCGGAGGGCGGGCGCGGGAAAATAATTCAGGCAGGCGGGGCGAGCTGCCGGAGCGAGTGCGAAGGCGAGGGCGGGGCTGAGGGCGGGGGCGACCACAGGCAGGCGGGGGCGATGTCGGGAGCGAGTGCGAAGGCGAGGGCGGGGCTGAGGGCGGGGGCGGGGACCAGGCAGGCGGGGGCGATGGCGGGAGCGAGTGCGAAGGCGAGGGCGGGGCTGAGGGCGGGGGCGGGGACCAGGCAGGCGGGGGCGATGTCGGGAGCGAGTGCGAAGGCGAGGGCGGGGCTGAGGGCGGGGGCGGGGACCAGGCAGGCGGGGGCGATGTCGGGAGCGAGTGCGAAGGCGAGGGCGGGGCTGAGGGCGGGGGCGGGGACCAGGCAGGCGGGGGCGATGTCGGGAGCGAGTGCGAAGGCGAGGGCGGGGCTGAGGGCGGGGGCGGGGACCAGGCAGGCGGGGGGGATGTCGGGAGCGAGTGCGAAGGCGAGGGTGGGGCCGAGGGCGGGGCGGGACCAGGCAGGCGGGGGCGATGGCGGGAGCGAGTGCGAAGGCGAGGGCGGGGCTGAGGGCGGGGGCGGGGACCAGGCAGGCGGGGGCGATGTCGGGAGCGAGTGCGAAGGCGAGGGCGGGGCTGAGGGCGGGGGCGGGGACCAGGCAGGCGGGGGCGATGTCGGGAGCGAGTGCGAAGGCGAGGGCGGGGCTGAGGGCGGGGGCGGGGCGGGGCCGGGTAAGGCGAGGCGGGACGGAGCTGGGATGGACTGAAGAGAAAGGGATTTGTGATAGAGGGACGGCAGACTGACAGGGCCGGACCGGACGGTAAGACGCGATACGCAAAGGAGGGGAGTATTGGAAAGGTCGTGGTTAAAAAAGGATGAGGAATAAAGGGATGAGTTAGGGAAGGGTAACATAGAAAAAGATGGGATTGAAAAGAGGTGGAGCGGGCGAAAAATGGAATGCTTTTGAAAGGACCGAAAAGGAAAGAGTACGAAATAGTTTTGCTGAGCACGAAGGGAACGGAAATGACAAATACGCAACGTAGGAAAGGGTGGCGAAAAATTGTTGGAGAACAAACTAGGATGTGTCGAATTCTGACCAGGCGGAAGTGAGTCAGCAAAGACGGAGCAGAGAACGGTGGAATAGGAAAACTTGTGTTAAAAGAGGTGGAAACAGAAAAGATTATACAAAAAAGCATCGATGCTCTAAATAACATCACAGGCCAGGAAATGAAATAGAATCGAAAGGGTTGGGAATGCAAAGTGATGAGCAGGGAAAAAGGTAGAGAAACAGGGACGAGAAAGAATGGTGCAAGGACGAGTAGTGAGAGGTAAATACTCTAGGGTAACGGCAGAGGAAGAGCAGTTCCGTGCAGAAGTCCAACAAAGGGGCAGTGAGACAAGTTGCAGGGAGCGGGGAGCAAGAAAGGGTTGTATAAGAAAGGACGTGTTAAGGAGAAGGTGGGGAGGATGACGGTGGGCGAAGGAAAGGAAAAAGCACGGAGGAGTGGCGTTGGAGGCGGTGTGAATGGGCAAGGGCTGCGCCCTTCGGGGGGCGGAGCCCCGCGGAAGCTTCCAAGACCGTGCGCACTTGAAGGGCTACGTTTGACAACTGACGAATCATTCTCAGTGCTGATACTCTCATGTTTTTCTTGTGCAATGTACTACGCTAATATAAACATTATAAAACTTTTTCTACTTCTTCATACGAATGTCTATATTACTATTAATAAATATGTCTCTAATTTTAAAATAGTTGTGCTAAAACTGCATGTACTTTCTCCCACGTATTTTCACGCAAAGTTACACTAAAAGTACTCAAATTTTCGAAAAATTGTACATGACCTCAGTTCAAAATCTATCTTTAATGAGCATACTTTATAAAGAGGAAAAATCTCTATCTTTAATATATTTGTTGTAAGAAGACTCCGAAAAGATGTTGAACTCTTGCAATTTTCGAAAAATTACGCATTGGACTAACGTGATATATGCACCAGTCTCTTATACGTCCGTCTTACAATCAAATAACAAAATTTAATTAAAAACATTCCGGCCATTTTTTTGAAAAGTGCATGGTAGATACACAATGATCTGCTCTACTTTCGAAGTTTAAACCGTATTTTTCAGGAATTGCATATGAATTTTTATATTTTAAAGCCTTATATAGGAAAACGCTTAATACCATTGTAATCGCCGTCAAATTTCCTGTTGGGAAGGACCTTTCCAAGACTTTTTAACTTTTGAAGCATTTTGAAATTTGTAAACGCCTGTATCTCCTAAAATAGTAGCCCTACGACGCTGAAATTAGCATGGTAGATGCACAATAGTCTGCTCTATTTTTGAAGTTTTAAACGTATTTCTCAGGAATTTTTCATGAATATTCACATTTTCAAGCCTTATGCAGAAAAACGCTTAACATTACTGTAATCGCCGTCACATTTCCTGTTAGGAGGAACATTTTCAGAACTTGTGAACTTTTGAAACATTTTGAAATCTTAAAACGTGTGTATCTCCTAAACTAGTAGCCCTACGACGCTGAAATTTCCATGGTTGATACACAATAATCTGCTCTATTTTCGAAGTTCTAATCGTATTTTTCAGGAATTTTTCATAAATTTTCATATTTTAAAGCCTTATAGATAGATAGATAGATAGACAGATAGATAGATAGATAGATAGATAGATAGATAGATAGATAGATATTTATTGTTCTGCAAGTAGGTATATACACCTGGTGGCAGAACTCTACAATTTACATATTACTAATATTAACTTAAAATTATTTAAAGACATAATAATAATAATAATAATAATAATAATAATAATAATAATAATATGCTAACAATAATATAATAATAATAATAATAATAATAATAATAATAATAATAATAATAATATGCTAACAATAATAGCCTTAACTACATTTTATGGTTGTCCTGCACAGTTATTTGAAACTATTAAATACAAGATTACACGACTTTTTAATTACACTTCACTTCACTTCACTTCACTTCACTTCACTTCACTTCACTTCACTTCACTTCACTTCACTTCACTTCACTTCACTTCACTTCACCTCACTTCACTTCACTTCACTTCACTTCACTTCACTTCACTTCACTTCACTTCACTTCACTTCACTTCACTTCACTTCACTTCACTTCTCTTTCTACTTCTACACTGCGCTACATTGCACAACACTTCACCACACTTCAATACAATACTACTTTGAATATAATTATATATTTAGAACAGGAAGTCATTTAATAGTAATTAACACAATAATAATAGTAATAAAAATATCAATAATAATCAAATAACTGATATAATAATCCAACTTACTAAATTAATAAAGTTTACAAATACCATTAGTTAATTTATTTTTAAATCTTTGAACACCTAGAGGAAAGGGTTCCAAGGCTGTGGCAGGTAAATTATTCCAGTCCGTTATTGTTCTATTTGTAAATGAAAATTTTCCAACATCTGTTCTCTGTGGAACTTATGTAGGAAAACACTCAATACCATTGTAATCGCCGTCAAATTTCCTGTTGGGAAGGACCTTTTTACAACTTTTTAACTTTTGAAGCATTTTGAAATTTGTAAACGCCTGTATCTCCTAAAATAATAGCCTACGACACTGAAATTTGCATGGTAGATGCACAATAGTCTGCTCTATTTTCGGAAGTTTTAAACGTATTTTCAGGAATTTTTCATGAATTTTCATATTTAAGATAGATAGACATTTATTATTCTGCAGGTAGGTATATACAATCTGGTGGCAGAACTCTACAATTTACATATAACTAATATTAACATAAAATTATTTAATAATGTAACTTTAAATTATTTAATGACATAATAATAATAATAATAATAATAATAATAATAATAATAATAATAATAATAATAATAATAATAATAATAATAATATGCTAACAATAATAGCCTTCACTACATTTTATGGTTGGCCTGCACAGTTATTTGAAACTATTAAGAACAAGATTACACGACTTTTTAATTACACTTCACTTCACTTTCACTTCACTTCACATTTGAAATTCACTTCTCTTTCTACTTCAATACTGCACTACACTGCACAACACGTCAACACACTTCAATACAATACTACTTTGAATATAATTATATATTTAGAACAGGAACGCATTTAATAGTAATTAACACAAAAATAATAGCAATAAAAATATCAATAATAATCATATAACTGATATAATAATCCAACTTACTAAATTAATTAAGTTTACAAATACCATTAGTTAATTTATTTTTAAATGTTTTGAACACCTAGAGGAAAGGGTTCCAAGGCTGTCGCAGGTAACTTATTCCAGTCCGTTATTGTTCTATTTGTCAATGAAAATTTTCCAACATCTGTTCTCTGTGGCCTAAACTGAATTTTGTGCTTGTGATCCCCCCTACTAAAGTACGAAGGTCTACCCAATTGGATGTAGATATCATTCCAAGCTGGATAACCGGCATACGCTTTGTACAAGGCACAGAGTCTTGCCTTAACTCTCCTAATTTCTAGAGACTCCCATTCAACATTCTTCCTATTCCCTCGGAAAGCAAGTGTATACGCTCTTCTCTGTACTCTATTTAAATATTCCTTTTGGGAATTTCTATAAGGGTCCCAACTAATAGCCCCGTATTCCATTAATGGACGAACTAGAGATAAATAAGCTAATTCTCTCGCTTTCACAGTACTCTTTTTTAGTATTCGCATAGTAAAATGCAAGGACCTCCAGGCTTTCCCTACGACACAGTTTACCTGATTTTCCCAACTCAATTTGCTATCAAAAATTATTCCCAGGTACTTACAAGACACGACTCTTGGAATGTTTTCGTTGCCTAAACGGTATTGAGTTTCATTGTATTTGCGGCCCCTACCAAACGTGATGGTTTTGCTTTTCGAACTATTTATTGTCATGTCATTTTTTTCGCCCAAAAATGTTATCTGTCTAGATCACCCTGCAAAATGTCCTCGTCTACATTCGATTGAATAACTCGATATATTATACAGTCATCTGCAAATAGACGTACCTTTGAATATAAATTGTCTGGCAGGTCATTCACAAATGCGAGAAACAGGAGAGGTCCAATAACGCTTCCTTGAGGGATCCCTGAAGTTACTTTTGCTTGAGTCGAAAATTGTTGTCCAACTCGGACTTTCTGTTTCCTATCTCGAAGAAGCTCGTCAATCCACGCCACTACTCTGGGTCAATATCCGATTGCATTAATTTATGAACCAATTTATCGTGTGGAACAACATCAAATGCCTTCGCGAAATCTATTATTACGGCGTCCACCCTCCCGCTATTATCAACTTCATCTATCTATCTATCTATCTAAAAGCCTTATACAGAAAAACGCTTAATATTACTGTAATCGCCGTCAAATTTCCTGTTAGGTGGAACATTTTCAGAACTTTTGAACATTTGAAACATTTTCAAATCTTTAAACGTGTGTATCTCCTAAACTAGTATCCCTACGACGCTGGTTATTTACCTTGAACAACTGAAAAACGAATCGAAGAACGTTGTTTAACCAATGTGGAATTATCAAGGGGACAGTCCAACGTACAGCTTTATTTTAAGGTTATGAACACAACAATGATGATCCTCCAGGAGGTCAGAATTCAACCGAGCAATGCCAAATTTAAGGTCCCAAAGTTACAAAACTTGTGCTACACAATTTTTTTTCTCTGGAATAATTTGTCTCTTTGAATGACACTCATATCTGGGCATTGATGAATGTGAGAATATCTCGAACGACGCAATGAAAAAGATTACTCGTATGGACTACTAGCTGGTGTACCCGGCGTTGCTCGGGTTTATAGTAAATTATTAGTCAAGGAGAGAAATTCCATTTTTTTATACCCTGTGGTGGGGCCTACTATCTTCTTACGTTGTATCCCTTCTCCCCTCTGCTCCTCCCTGCCATGCTCTGCACGGCCACGCTTCGATAGCCCTGTCTTCTCTTCACCCCCATTGGGAAATTTCCGGTCTACCTCGCTCACTTTTTCACAAAAATATTTTTCTTATTTGGGCTTCCATCTCGTAAACTTTCTTCACTTTATAACTAAAAACAATAAACAATTCTATACTATATAAATATATATAAGTTTAAACTACGCGTAGAATAAAACTTATTTTTTTATGAAAATCAATTAATCATAACATTGAAGCATGAGAACAATGCTGATCCATCAACATGTACATTATGGGTACAAACTAAATTGACAATCTTCTGAACAAAACCATATTAGCTTCATTATTTGATCTGAAGTGCTATATATCGAGGATCTTGAAATGTGAATAACAGAAACCAATTCATGCGTTGGAAGCAATTGCAATGTAAAATAATAGCACAGATTATTCTCAATATGTAAATGATCATTACTTAATTACATAGTACTATTGCACTAATCTTCTGCACATAATGAAGAAAAAATCAACTGGATGAAACCAAAACATACAAACATTTTACATTTTACCAATTTGAACATGAGAACTGTGTAAATAGTCAAATTGTGAGTGCTATTGAAAAGCAACCCAACTACGTAGAGAATTATTTACATTTGCATCCCTCCTTGCAGTATTATTTTCAATAGTGCGAGTGAGTGCTTCAGCAAGTCGCACTTCTCTTCATAGCCGTTTCAAAACGTTTATAGACTGCCCATCTATTCGCACTTGTTTAATCTGTTTTGACAACTTGACACTCGCATTGTTTGAAGAAATTTAATGTTTACAAATTTCTGTAAAAGAAGAGGTTATTTAGAATGTATACGATATCTATATATAATACATTGTAGATTACTGTATATTCTGTACTATATATTATTGTACATTGCACTGTCGCAACCTACCTCATTTCTGTACAAATTCAAACTCGAATGTTTTATAGCCACTTTGTATATACCACGGATTAAGGATAATGCATGTACCTTGTCATCTTTACCACTTTAGTTACCGATTTCTTCCAAATATTCCACCAATGTTCAGAACTAACAAATCACCACCGTTCATACAGTGACATTACATAACCTTATTCCAAGTCCAATGAATCTCGTAATAATTCTGGGCATTGATGAAACCAGTAGTAGATCTCAGACGTCAACCTCTGGTGGCGCACAGCTAAACTATTGACATTGATGCGCTCTTGAATTTGTGATGTAAAGCTATGCCAAAATTGTCGAGAAAAGTAATTATTTTTAAATTAACTACGGTTTATAGTTATAAATCATAGCCTATAGCACTCCAGACCTTTCAAGAAAGTTAGCACAAAAGTTTCATCGGCATTGGTTCAGTAGATTCAGAGATTACCGCGTTGGAACACAACCCACTTCTGTTTTATATATTAGTATATAAGATATAGAAGATACAGATATAGATATAGATTATAGAAAAGTGAGACTTGTCTGCAGTCTGCAATGGACTCAAGAAATAAAATATCTGCAATAGGAAGTTTGGCGGTGCATGTAGCCGAATACAGAGTCGGGCTTGTGGACTGGACGCGTAAGATGCGTGGCCTTGTGTGATAAGGGGGCCGATGGAAAATATGTTTGTGTGTTTAAGCACAAGAAGGTGGAGAAACCGATGTCCCCGGCGAAACCAAAGAGCTTCGGCTTTGAGGAGGAAAATGGAAGAGCGCGCGCCGGGATCGAAGACGCGTAAGATGCGTGGCCTTGTGTGATAAGGGGGCCGATGGAAAATATGTTTGTGTGTTAGGACACAAGAAGGTGAAGAAAGCGATGTCCCCGGCGAGACCAAAGAGCTTCGGCTCTGAGGGGGAAAGTGGGAAAGTGCGCGCCGGGATCGAAGACGCGTAAGATGCGTGGCCTTGTGTGATAAGGGGGCCGATGGAAAATATCTTTGTGTGTTAGGACACAAGAAGGTGGAGAAAGCGAAGTCCCCGGCGAGACCAAAGAGCTTCGGCTCTGAGGGGGAAAGTGGAGAGTGCGCGCCGGGATCGAAGACGCGTAAGATGCGTGGCCTTGTGTGATAAGGGGGCCGATGGAAAACATATGTTTGTGTGTTAGGACACAAGAAGGTGGAGAAACCGATGTCCCCCCGGCGAGACTGGGATTCGGCTGTAGGGGAAAGTGGAAGAGTGCGCGCCGGGATCGAAGATGCGTAAGATGCGTGGCCTTGTGTGATAAGGGGGCCGATGGAAAATATGTTTGTGTGTTTGGACACAAGAAGGTGGAGAAACCGATGTCCCCGGCGAGACCTAAGAGATTCGGCTCTGAGGGGAAAGTGGAAGAGTGCGCGCCGGGATCGAAGATGCGTAAGATGCGTGGCCTTGTGTGATAAGGGGGCCGATGGAAAATATGTTTGTGTGTTAGGACACAAGAAATTGGAGAAAGCGATGTCCCCGGCGAGACCAAAGATCTTCGGCTCTGAGGGGGAAAGTGGAGGAGCGCGCGCCGGGATCGAAGACGCGTAAGATGCGTGGCCTTGTGTGACAAGGGGGCCGATGGAAAATGTGTTTGTGTGTTTGGACACAAGAAGGTGGAGATAGTGATGTCCCCGGCGAGACCAAAGAGCTTCGGCTTTGAGGAGGAAAGTGGAAGAGCGCGCGCCGGGATCGAAGACGCGTAAGATGCGTGGCCTTGTGTGACAGGGGGGGCCGATGGAAAATGTGATTGTGTGTTTGGACACAAGAATTTGGAGAAAGCGACCTCCCCGGCGAGACCAAAGAGCTTCGGCTCTGAGGGGGAAAGTGGAAGAGCGCGCGCCAGGATCGAAGACGCGTAAAAAGCGTGGCCTTGTGTGACAAGGGGGCCGATGGAAATTGTGTTTGTGTGTTTGGACACATGAAGGTGGAGAAAGCGATGTCCCCGGCGAGACCAAAGAGCTTCGGCTTTGAGGAGGAAAGTGGAAGAACGCGCGCCGGGATCGAAGACGCGTAAGATGCGTGGCCTTGTGTGACAAGAGGGCCGATGGAAAATGTGTTTGTGTGTTTGGACACAAGAAGGTGGAGAAAGCGATGTCCCCGGCGAGACCAAAGAGCTTCGGCTTTGAGGAGGAAAGTGGAAGAGCGCGCGCCGGGATCGAAGACGCGTAAGATGCGTGGCCTTGTGTGACAAGGGGGCCGATGGAAAATATGTTAGTGTGTTTGGACACAAGAAGGTGGAGAAAGCGATGTCCCCGGCGAGACCAAAGAGCTTCGGCTCTGAGGGGGAAAGTGGGAGAGTGCGCGCCGGGATCGAAGACGCGTAAGATGCGTGGCCTTGTGTGATAAGGGGGCCGATGGAAAATATGTTTGTGTGTTTGGACACAAGAAGGTGGAGAAAGCGATGTCCCCGGCGAGACAAAAGAGCTTCGGCTCTGAGGGGGAAAGTGGGAGAGTGCGCGCCGGGATCGAAGACGCGTACGATGCGTGGCCTTGTGTGATAAGGGGGCCGATGAAAAATATGTTTGTGTGTTTGGACACAAGAAGGTGGAGAAAGCGATGTCCCCGGCGAGACCAAAGAGCTTCGGTTCTAAAGGGAGAAAGTGGGAGAGTGCGCGCCGGGATCGAAGACGCGTAAGATGCGTGGCCTTGTGTGATAAGGGGGCCGATGGAAAATATGTTTGTGTGTTTGGACACAAGAAGGTGGAGAAAGCGATGTCCCCTGCGAGACCAAAGAGCTTCGGCTCTGAGGGGAAAGTGGAAGAGTGCGCGCCGGGATCGAAGATGCGTAAGATGCGTGGCCTTGTGTGATAAGGGGGCCGATGGAAAATATGTTTGTGTGTTTGGACACAAGAAGGTGGAGAAACCGATGTCCCCGGCGAGACCAAAGAGCTTCGGCTCTGAGGGGAAAGTAGAAGAGTGCGCGCCGGGATCGAAGACGCGTAAGATGCGTGGCCTTGTGTGATAAGGGGGCCGATGGAAAATATGTTTGTGTGTTAGGACACAAGAAATTGGAGAAAGCGATGTCCCAGGCGAGACCAAAGATCTTCGGCTCTAAGGGGGAAAGTGGGAGAGTGCGCGCCGGGATCGAAGACGCGTACGATGCGTGGCCTTGTGTGATAAGGGGGCCGATGGAAAATGTGTTTGTGTGTTTGGACACAAGAAGGTGGAGAAAGCGATGTCCCCTGCGAGACCAAAGAGCTTCGGCTCTGAGGGGGAAAGTGGAGGAGCGCGCGCCGGGATCGAAGACGCGTAAGATGCGTGGCCTTGTGTGACAGGGGGGGCCGATGGAAAATGTGATTGTGTGTTTGGACACAAGAATTTGGAGAAAGCGACCTCCCCGGCGAGACCAAAGAGCTTCGGCTCTGAGGGGGAAAGTGGAAGAGCGCGCGCCAGGATCGAAGACGCGTAAAAAGCGTGGCCTTGTGTGACAAGGGGGCCGATGGAAATTGTGTTTGTGTGTTTGGACACATGAAGGTGGAGAAAGCGATGTCCCCGGCGAGACCAAAGAGCTTCGGCTTTGAGGAGGAAAGTGGAAGAACGCGCGCCGGGATCGAAGACGCGTAAGATGCGTGGCCTTGTGTGACAAGAGGGCCGATGGAAAATGTGTTTGTGTGTTTGGACACAAGAAGGTGGAGAAAGCGATGTCCCCGGCGAGACCAAAGAGCTTCGGCTTTGAGGAGGAAAGTGGAAGAGCGCGCGCCGGGATCGAAGACGCGTAAGATGCGTGGCCTTGTGTGACAAGGGGGCCGATGGAAAATATGTTAGTGTGTTTGGACACAAGAAGGTGGAGAAAGCGATGTCCCCGGCGAGACCAAAGAGCTTCGGCTCTGAGGGGGAAAGTGGGAGAGTGCGCGCCGGGATCGAAGACGCGTAAGATGCGTGGCCTTGTGTGATAAAGGGGCCGATGGAAAATATGTTTGTGTTTGGACACAAGAAGGTGGAGAAAGCAATGTCCCCGGCGAGACCAAAGAGCTTCGGCTCTGAAGAGGAAAGTGGGAGAGTGCGCGCCGGGATCGAAGACGCGTAATATGCGTGGCCTTGTGTGATAAGGGGGTCGATGGAAAATATGTTTGTGTGTTTGGACACAAGAAGGTGGAGAAAGCGATGTCCCCGGCGAGACCAAAGAGCTTCGGCTCTGAGGGGGAAAGTGGGAGAGTGCGCGCCGGGATCGAAGACGCGTAAGATGCGTGGCCTTGTGTGATAAGGGGGCCGATGGAAAATATGTTTGTGTGTTAGGACACAAGAAATTGGAGAAAGCGATGTCCCCGGCGAGACCAAAGATCTTCGGCTCTGAGGGCGAAAGTGGAAGAGCGCGCGCCGGGATCGAAGACGCGTAAGATGCGTGGCCTTGTGTGACAAGGGGGCCGATGGTAAAAGTGTTGGGTGTGTTTTGGAGGAAAAAAGTGGAGAAAGCAACGCCTTAGGCGAGACCATAGAGCTGCGGCTCTGAGAGTGGTAGTGGAAGAGCGCACGCCGGGCTGGCGGCGCGTGTGCTCTGCGCCTTTGGGCGTCGCGACGCCGGCGCCGATCGCGCTCCCTGGTGGTGGCGCTGCGTCTGCGATTGCTTCTTCTGCAGCTGCTGTGGCGACGTCGACGGCGACTTCACTGACGGAGGTGACGGAGGAGAGGGTCGCAGTGATGTTGGCAATGATGCCTCCCCCGGGGTTGATGCTCTTGCATCGTAGAATTGTTTTTCATGAGGTCGACAGCGTTCATTCGCGTCGCTGGATGTGGTAGACGCTTGTTCTATGGTCTCGTTATGTTAATGGGAAGACGTATAATATTTACTGCTGATTGCATAAAATGAATTACTATTTTTTAATAAAATGTTTGGAAAATGCGTATTGTTGTTTATATAATGGTATAGATTCACTTTGTTGAATATATGGATCATCAATTCAAAGCCTGTAACTTTTTAAAATTTAGAAATTTATTATTTCTCGAATGTTTTTCGAATATTTGAGGTTTATGGATTGATACTTCTTTATAATGTCTTAATACCTTCTTCTTTTGGGGGAAAAAGTTGGAAATGAATTGATGGTCCTTTTGTGGATTTTCAATGATTTGATTGGTGAAGGCTTTACTAGCTAGTCGAAAGCTTTATAATTGCAAGGAATGCCGTTTTTTCAGTAAATTGTGATTTTACAAACATCGAATCTACAGCGTTTCATTTGTGTGTACGCAGTTTT
>BLKR01013080.1:0-13842 GCA_011170035.1 Teleogryllus occipitalis | reverse complement strand
GAATGTGGGTAACAGGTAGAAATAAAATAAGTGTGCAACGCGCCCAGCATCTAAGAATTTGTTTCTAATCTTCTATTTCCCCTCACATTCTCCAGTTCGTGGATGAGGTGTGGCTGGTAAATTAAACAATGTTGTACGTCTAACAGTAAAATTCGTACAGGTTTTGCAGTGGTTTGGATGTGCCGGTTGATGTGCGCCAAATGTGACGTTGTCATCGTGAGATGGTGGGGGGGGGGCGGCGTGGTCCTATGGTTCTGACAGCCGACAGTCGCCACCGCCCCCTGCACCGCCCGCCCAATTAATTGGCTGCACTCGACCGCGGCGTCTTTTGTCTCTTGGTACGGACCTGCACAGCAGTTCTTTGTCCATTCGAATTCACCGAATCAAAATGTGCAAGTTCTGGTAACACAGTGGGCTACAAACGCCTTTGTCCGACCCACCTCCCCTTCTATTGTTACGACGTGACTAATATTTTCAACATCAAAGGTTTGTGATGTACGCAACGTTTGTGGGATGCACATTCGCACACGATGGCTTTTTTTCTCGAAACTGGCAACAAAAGATCACAGGTTCAATTAGTTCCCGTACCTTTCATCATTGCAATTTCCCTTGTAAAAAAATTTCTACCATGCAGGTTGATTTTGTGAAGCTGTATAACTTTCACGTTATTTCGCAAAAAGGTCAACTTTACTGTTGTTAATTGAAGCGAAACAACTCGTTCGAAAAGAATTGATTTTTTTAATGTCGTTCTTTTTCAGTAGTAATGGTACTCAGAATATACATTCAATTCTGGAATATGTCGTATTTAAAAGTACATTCGACAATGCACGTCATCTAATATTTTTGTGTGGTACGAATGAAAAGCATTGCAACTTTCTTTCTCAGACTCAACTCTCTCCTTCATGTGAATGTGTTATCTACAGTCGAGCGCACAACTGAATGTGTAACAGCCGCTTACTAGTGCCATTCAGGTACTCGCAGAACGCTTTCATTTCGCTTCAAGGCGAGCTTTTCTCTTGAACATAAGAAACTTCATTTCACTGAAAAGCATTACTTGGATAACACGAGTGACTAGAACATCATGTAAAACCAAACTAATTCTTTATTTCATTTGTCAGCATCATAATGTATCTCATGATTTCCACCTCTAGGTCCAAAAATACAATAATTGTTAAACAAAGACATAAGGCAGGCTAAAATAATGTAACCCTAGCAAGAGATTTTGATATCAAATATAACCAATGCAATGGGTCATTGTAATAACTGCGTCCACCACAAACCTTGTTGATAGTCCATGTGGGGAAAACGGAACCGCCTCTCAGGTTGCCTAGATTCCGGCTGTACTCGCGTCATTAGCCTCAAGGCGGAGGCAGGGAGGAGGCGGGAAGTGGCCACTCTGCTGGGCTGGGTCGTGGCAGTGGCCCGATTCTCTGGCAAAGAGAAGGCACATGTCGCGGCGAGTGCGATTGGACTCCGGCTCTGGCGTGGGTGGCCAGGAGCTCTGATCGGCTGGCGCTTCTACCCAGGCATTGCATGGGGAGGTGGCCGTGGGGGCAAACTGCGTTCGGGCGGGATCCGGATACCAGCGAGGATAAAAGCGAACAGTTGAGGTGCGCACCCCGAGCTTTTACGTCGCCTGACAGAAGTAGATGTGTGCGGTAGTAGACCACGCAGGGTCATACATATAAACCCTGAAAATGTCTTCAAAGATACAGGTAGAGAAGTGAACGATGCGGCAAAAGTGACTAGTCTAAACTTTTTTTTCGACAATTGCGATTAATCTCACGAATTTGCTAAGGTGTAAAGATTCGATAGCACAAGTTTATCCCAAAATTTTCATTTCGATATCTTTCCGAAACTTCTTCCGCGAAATTCTCAAAATAATTGATAAACTAAACATTCGGCCGGTTTAGATGAATTTCTGATTAGTTTGTTAGACTTGTGCGCCTTCCGTTATACATCCGTTGACTCTTATTTAACGCAGACTTATACAACGGAATATTTCCAGATATTTTCAAAACGGTTCATATATGTTAAAAAAAAGGAAACCGAAATGAAATTCAAAATCTATGAAAACAACCGTAATCTTTTCTTTAGAATGTCGCTTCATCCATGGATGAAAATGAACGTATTGGAATACTTTTAAATCTTTCAAACGTTTTTTGGTCATTGATCATAACACTCTTTCAAAATTAGCTTCGTGTGGAATTTGTGGAATTGCTCTACATGGTTATGTTCGGACCTTAAATAACAATTTTGGTGAGTAGAAATACTGTTCTGGAATGAAGAGACATTCTTTCCTCACATTTCCGATTTAATGTCAATTACACATGGTGTCCCATAAAGTTTGATTTTAAGCCCTAATACTCTTCCTACTAAATGTAAACGATGTGTCCCCTTCGATTTGGATCCGTACAATTCTCTTCCTTGTTGATACAAATATCTTTCGCAATAAATAAAACAGTGAAACATTAAATTTTCATAAAAAGCTCAGAAACTAAAATAATAATAATAATAATAATAATAATAATAATAATAATAATAATAATAATAACAGGGCTGAGTAACACTGAACTGACACTCCCTATCGACATGTAACACAGCGTAAGGTGCCACAAACCGCTTCCCCCTCTTTAGTGTTGCGTAATTCATAGATGGCCCCGCAGAGAAAGCTCGCATTTTACCCCCGAGTGGGACAGGGTGGTATTAGGGTTCGTTGTGGTAGTAGTCGTAAATCCAAGCTTCCCAAATTTTGCTTTCCTTGCCAGGATACTCGAAAAACATTTTCTTCACTTAAAAACTGAGATAGAATCGCCTACGCGATTCAAATCTGTTCAATGTGTCGTAGAACCTCTTTCCGGTATCTCGGCCCAGGTGGGTGGGGGAAATGTTAATTTTTAGATTTCAAGTAGATTTCATGCCTCCGTTGTACTGTTCAGCATGCCTTCGCTGTAATATAACTGAAATTTTTCGCCTTTTTCGATATTTTTTCACATTTCTCGAAGTTGTAAATAAGTTTCGAAGGGCGATACAAATGTACATGGCGAGCGAAGCCCCCAGTTTTAAAGGAATTTGATACTCCACTGGGAGAGCAATACAAAACATTTGCGATGGAAGAGTATTTGGACACTGGATGAGGGGAGAATTCCCCAAAATATGCCCTATTGCAACTGCGGGCTTTTGTTTGGTTACAACAGTTTGTATCATATTCCTTACTTCATTGGGAAAGGTGGAGGCGAAATTACGTTTGAAAAGTAATTGACACCAGGCTATATCTTACTGTGAAGTCGAGGGAATTGGGAGGAAGTTGGCGCCGCGACGCCTAATATAGAAGCGAGCGGCGAGAATCCATTAACAGATCTTATTTTCATTTCTCAGAAACCCTCTCTCTCTCTCTTACACGTTTTCACCGAAACCATCGACCTTTCGATAGGAGTCAAGAAATATTGGAAAGAACTCTCAGAATATAAGGAAATATTCTCGAAATGCCGTTTGAACTTATTGATTTTTAAATTTATTTTGAGTTTAGATTCTTCTCCTGTAACTCGTCCATTGTGTAAACGTCATCGCTGACATATTGCTTTTCCAGGACGTGTCTCGTCGCGTATTGGCAACCGCGAGCTCCGGAGTCTGCCGGATCCAATTCCGCTTTGGGATGGAGGTTCGCTTTTGTGTCGACGATGGTGACATCTATCCCATCCACCAATTGCTGCGAGATGGCTGTTACTGAATGTGGCTTGCCGTTAGACTAACGGTGCGTGTGCAGGAGGGGGGATGGAGACTCGCATTCCACCCTCCGCTGAGTTCTGTGCCGTTGGATTCGCGGCCGCGATGGTGGGGAGTCTTTCGCTCCCGCGTCGTCTTCAGCTGTTTTCAACCTCTGACTCTGCCATGAGGACTGGAGTCATTCTCTGAATTCATTCTATTCTTTTGTCCGTAATGATCCCCAATCGCCATTGATTTTGACAGGGAGTTTCTAGTGTTTAAATCAGGGAGGTGGCAAATTTTCGAAAGTACCATGTAGCTCCGTTGAGTTCAACCTGTGCAGGAGAATTCTAGCGGGCGACTGAAGGAGAAACTCCGCGAGCGGACGTGTAGCTCGGCCCCACATCGCCACCGCCGGGATGACCCATGCACCACATTAATGGGACTAATGACCGTAGCAGTTGGCCTGGAAACAGTCAATCCGAATCGCCTACAGTCAATCGCCAATATGTGGGTCCTTTCTGTTATTAAATTGTTCCTGTCCTTTCCTTTTATTGACCGTTTCATCTTCAATTTCTGACTACATTTGAGAGGAGAAAATATCGATATTTAGCCTGTGTAATTGCGGATACAGGTGGCGAGATTACAAAGCGAGCGCAAAGAAGTTAATTTTTAGGGCGGGTAAGAATGATAATATATCACTTTTCCCCTCCCTCATCTGCCCGCCCCGCCCCGTCCCATCTTCCATGTCTAACCCCGCCCCTCCCCAACCACCTCTACCGTGCCTCCTACGTCACCTCCCGACCCATCCGCCCACTCTGCCAGCCCCCACTCTATCTCCCACTTCCCGTGTAAACCCCGCCCCACCCTTGTCCCTCACCAACCTCACGGCTTCCCTCTCCACGCTCCACACTTTTCCTCCTCATTAAAAACCCCACCCTTACCCTACTCTCCTATCCCCGCCACGCCCACATCCCCTGTTAACGCTTCCCTTTCACCAAACCCACCCCACGCTGCCTAATCCTCCCGCCCCTTCCCCCCGGCCGTGGTCGCCAAACCCTCGCCCTGCCGACTCGCAGCCCTTCCCCGCCTCCCTCTCCCCTCCCCTCGCCCTGCCCTTCAGCGCCGCCAGAGAACAGCGCGAGGGGAAAGGGGGAACGGGCGCTGTCACGTTGAGCTCAGAGGCTCAGCGACTCACGCTCCCCTCCCCTCCCCGCCCCTCCCCTCCCCTCCCCGCCCCTCCCCTGCCTCCCCTAGGCTCTGGCCTTCACGCGCTGCCTCGCCTAGTCTGCCGCATCGGAGACGTGTTGTATTCTCCCAACTAGACATTTCAAAAAGGAAGGAAATTCACTGAAACACCCCGCCCACTAGTAAATGAAAACGATTATCCAGTTAATGTTGTATAATTTTTAAAGGTGGGTGCAGTTAAGACGTTACTCATTAGGAAATGGAGGACAAAGCATTATGGACGAGACTTTAAATGACATGGCGTTTATGGAACGTTTTTCAAAAAATCTGTCATTTTGTTGTTATTGAGTGCTGATATCTCAATTAAATACTTCCAGGTATTGATAACTAGAACTTAAAAATTGCTTTCAGGTTGTTATTTTGCCTTCTTCGAAACAGTTACTGTAACGTTATTAGGAGTAGAGTACATTTCGGTCTGTGCGAGGCTCTGCTATGGACAAAGTGCTTCATGAAGTTTTGATCCTGGCCGCGTCCCATGGGCAAAGCAAAGCCAATGTCACTTCCCCGCTGGAAGGAGATCGCCGGCGCTTGGCATCAGATCACAGGACATTTTGGCAGTGCTCTTACGCCCCTCGAACGGCTTCTGTTCCAGATCGTTCGGTCAGAACTGTCCCCTCGTACGCTGACCCTGTTCGCGTCGCTCCACTGACTGAGACGTCGCCCCGCCCCGCCCCGCCCCGCCCCCGCGCCAGGCTGACTCCTTCAAGAGGATCAGCCCTTTGGGCCCTTGCAGCAACACCCCTGGAGCCAATCAACGACTTGCGAACGCCAAACAACCCTCTTACCTTCTCCTAGCGTTTCATTTACCTCCATAATCTATAGATATTTGGACATTGCATACTCAGGGAACGGATGTATAAGATGCACAAACGCGTTTCGCTTTGTAAATGTCAAGTCTTTTGTTTAACTTTTATTAATACCACATCGTTATCTGCAGACCACTGAATTCACCGACATGTATATTTGAATTCCAGTATTTGGATTTCTAGGAAGTAGAAGAAAAACAAAATAAGAACGAATGGCTACCACATTGTGAAGTTCTTTCATGTCTTTAGCAACGAATTGTAGACCAGAAGAGTTTTCTGTTGATAACTGCGGTGTAAAATAGCTTCTAGGGCCAGCGCAAGCGCGAGGTGGAAGAGGCGGGGCGTGGAGGGGAGTGGTAATCCGTGCGTTTGAGCCGCGTAGCGGCGCGTGCGACATCTGGTGGGCGGCGGCGGACGCGTGTCGCGGCGCTGACAAACGATGACTTCCGCGTGGGACAGGGCCGGGCGCTAAGCCGCTTAGCAAAAAGCGCGCAGGGGGCTTCGGGCTTGGGCGAGGCGACGCGCGCGCGACCTGGTGGCGGCGAGGGCAGGGGTCGCGAGGAAACGCTGACACTTCGCGAAAGTCTTTCGGCCCCTTCGTAATGTGTAAAATAGTGCAAAAACATCTTGTGAATGGATGAGTTACAAAATACTTCTGTGACTTGCAACGCATCTAGCTCGAATGCTGTGTACGCTGCTGAATGAAGGCAGCAACGTTGAAATTGTGGAAGTGGACTTTCATTTGTGGTATTTCTTGTATACAGACTCCACCTCAGTGTTGGCGGATTGTACTCTCACATTTGTGTAACGATTATTCAATGAATGTATTGAAATCGGTATATTTTCATAAAATATATTTTATTTTCAATAAAAAAATAAATAATTTATAAAAATGAACGTACATTTAAAATGAAAAGTGGACACTTGGGGCGAAAATTGCTGCCTATTCCTTTGTTATTCTCTTCCAACGTTTAGTTGTTGTCCGATTTAAATACAGTGTTTCTCAGGAGCTGAAAAGAGGGGGGAGAGTGTCATTCAATCTGAAGCTTCAATACCAAAAAATTAAGTCGTAAGGAAGCTCCCATTGGATGTCAGTGTCCCCCTCTTCTTCCTGTTTTTGACCTTGAGGAGTCAATATATTTAAATCAAACAATGATTCCGAAATTTTAATTTTCGAATTTAATAATCAAGCAACAAAGTTTGCGGATCTCTACGTTTGTGCGTGCTTCCACAATACAAAATATTGACTGTTACGTTTATTATTAATATTATAGTTATTATTATTATTATTATTATTATTATTATTATTATTATTATTATTATTATTATTATAGTGATGGTGGCAGTGAATTTCCTCTTGCGTTCATCTCGCTCTCCCCCATCTCGCCAAAGGCCGTCATATTCTTACGAGTAATTGCCTTCCTTCTTTTGCAGGTATGTCTGAACGGCTGATTCTCCTGGGAATACGACTCGGGAAAACGTTGTGAGTACTGAGTGCATATAAACCTTAGCCAGGAAAACGGGTTCTCGTAGCTATTACTTTCTATATTTTTGCTGTTCATTTTATTTCATTTGGACGAAATCATATATTTCATAATTATTGATTAATTTAGATCAGAGTCCGCCATTCCTTGAATTCTCAATTACTATACGATTAATTGAATAGAAATAACGAAGAAACAATGGTTTTCCTTTTCTCTTACTCTTAAATAGCAACTGTTGAGCTTGTGCGAGTAATTTTTCAGTCGGGTAATAAATACTGAACAAAGAAAGGAAGGAAGGATATTGGTAAACAAGCAAAATAGCTAAATGACCTTAAACATTTTTAAACAATTTTATGGATTTAGATACCTATTGTACGTGAGAAGCCTATACATCAGCTCGGGAGTGCCTTTTTCATCTCCTTACTAAAGGGCACCCGCGGATAAGATGGTAAAAAGTTCCTCTAAACCAAATGACGTATGAGTGGGTTATATTATAATTCTAACATAGAAATAATATTTTAAAAGATGAAATTTAAGAAAACCATATGAGTTTCTTAATATGACGCACAAGAATAAATTCTTTCAGAACTTTTCAGCCGAGTAGTTTCACAAAAGATCACCTCGTCAGTAAAAAGGTGTAGTAGTAATTCACATCTTGGCTGCATTGAAAAATTAGAATTTTTGCTATTGGAAGCGGGGTTACATTGCAGCCGAGCAGACTCCGTGCACAGAGGCGTTTTGGCGCAGACACTCGCCTGAAATTGTCTTATGCCCGAATTACGACAGAAAGCGATCTTCTCCACGCCTAAGACGAGGTAACATTGACATCTTCTTCACCTTAGAGTAAGAATTATTGAATTTTGAACTAATAGTTCATAAATAATGGTCTTTCAGAATTTTCCTTCGTGACAAGCGAGGAAATGTGACAAGACGCTTGTCAACAACCTAGTGTGTCTCTCCCAAAACTCCGATGAAGATATTTTGCTGCTTTAACAGTGTTTATTATACATTTGTATACATAATTGTAGCACCCAGTAATATTTTGATCTTGGAAGTTAGTTACAAATTATAATTTTCTGAAATCTTTCTAATCCTTTGCATAAGTATATTATAGGCTAAGGAAAGAGTTTGAGAACATAATTACGTCACAGGTGAAGGATAAGTGGGGGACATGTGGGGAAATGAAGGGGAACAGGTTGAACTCGGATTTGTCAGACCTGTTTTGCCGTGTCCTAGAACACCAGCCAAGGCACGAAAAAACTTTAAAACTTCATCTCACAGCACTTGTAAATTTTTTTAATATTTTTTAAATTCCTGGCCAGGAGTGGTAGCTCAGTGCATCAACTGATGTCATTGCAGCCTCTGACCGGGAGGTCCTAGGTTCGAGTCCTGACGGCGGAAGGATTTTCGACACTAGCTTTTCAGCTAGGTCGAATTCAGTCGCTGTCTGGAGGAGAATTCCAGCGGCCGACTGCTGTGATCGGTAGTTTTGCGTGGTTTCTCTTATCAACACCAGGCGAATGCCGGAGCAGTACCCTAACGAACGGGCCACGGACCGCGCGCGATCTTTCCTTCCTCTTCCTTGTCCTATCCTCTCCCCTTACACACACACACTTACACTAGCATGCACTACACTACTACATATTCCGGGAGACCGGTCGGGAACATAGAGCTTGTCCCGGCTGGAGCGGTGCCCCGCTGGTAGGAGATATCTGGTTAGGGAAACCCCGCTAGCCGAAGGTAGGGCTCGCCATCCAGTGGGGGAAGATCATCGCTACGTCTCGAGCAAAAACACGCTCTACACTTATCAGCTTCTCTTCAGAATTTACTTGTCTTCAAAAAAAAGTAATATCCTCATGAGACACGCAAATCTGGTGTAAAAGGCTTAGGCGCTTCCGAATTATTCACGATTATAATGTGTGTTGCAATTATCTTGTTTTATAAGTCATGATCTGGAAACGTTTATTTTTTTCTTCAGAAATATTTTTGATGTAGGACGGGGAGTAACTCTCTATCCACCAGTGACGCACTTTCAAGATTTTGCCAATGGTTTCTTATAAACTGACAAATGCTATCGTCTTTCGTTAGCCTATATACTTATGCAAAGAATATGAAAGATTAAAAAAAATATAATTTTTAACTAAATTCTAAAATAAAAATATTACTGGGTGCTTCAACAATATATACAAATGTATAATCTATATATATATATATATATATATATATATATATATATATATATATATATATATATATATATAAAAAGAAAGTCGTGTTAGTTACACTATTTATAACTCAAGAACGGCTGTACCGATTTGGCTGAAAATTGGTGAGCAGGAAGCTTAGAGCCAGGAGACGGACATAGGATACTGTTTATCCCGTTCGACAGCGTTCCTGTGTGAGAACGCACGTTTTTGCACGTTTTCGCACGTTTTCGTGTGATTTCGCATGTTAGAGGTCATTGTTGCCTGTTGTAACCCATTGTTGTAACGCCGCACTGATAACAGAAGGCGATAATGAAAGCCGCCTTTCGTTCGCCGTTATATCTATATATATATATATATATATATATATATATATATATATATATATATATATAGATATTAATATATATATATATATATATATATATATATATATAGTCGTGTTAGTTACAATATTTATAACTCAAGAACGGCTGTACCGATTTGGTGAGCAGGAAGCTTAGAGCCAGGAGACGGGCATGGGATACTGTTTATCCCGTTCGACAGCGTTCCTGTGTGAGAACGCACGTTTCTGCACGTTTTCAGGTGATTTCGCAAGTTTTTGCGTGATTTTGCGGGTTTTCGTATGTTTGGGCGGAACGGAGTTCTCTGTTAAGGCGGAACAGCGTTCGCCGGGTCAGCTAGTATATATATATATAAAAGAAAGTCGTGTTAGTTACACTATTTATAACTCAAGAACGGCTGAACCGATTTGGCTGAAAATTGGTGAGCAGGAAGCTTAGAGCCAGGAGACGGACATAGAATACTGTTTATCCCGTTCGACAGCGTTCCTGTGTGAGAACGCACGTTTTCGCGTGATTTCGCATCTTAGCGGTCATTGTTGCCTGTGGTAACCCATTGTTGTAACGCCGCACTGATAACAGAAGGCGATAATGATAGCCGCCTTTCGTTCGCCGTTATCTATCTATATATATAAAAGAAAGTCGTGTTAGTTACACCATTTATAACTCAAGAACGGCTGTACCGATTTGGCTGAAAATTGGTGAGTAGGAAGCTTAGAGCCAGGAGACGGACATAGGATACTGTTTATCCCGTTCGACAGCGTTCCTGTGTGAGAACGCACGTTTTCGCGTGATTTCGCATGTTAGCAGTCATTGTTGCCTGTGGTAACCCACTGTTGTAACGCCGCACTGATAACAGAAGGCGATAATAATAGCCGCCTTTCGTGCGCGGTTATCTTCTATATATATATAAAAGAAAGTCGTGTTAGTTACACTATTTATAACTCAAGAACGGCTGTACCGATTTGGCTGAAAGTTAGTGAGCAGGAAGCTTAGGGCCAGGAGACGGACATAGGATACTGTTTATCCCGTTCGACAGCGTTCCTGTGTGAGAAAGCACGTTTTCGCGTGATTTCTTATGTTAGTGGTCATTGTTGCCTGTGGTAACCCACTGTTGTAACGCCGCACTGATAACAGAAGGCGATAATAATAGCCGCCTTTCGTTCGCCGTTATCTATATATATAAAAGAAAGTCGTGTTTGTTACACTATTTATAACTCAAGAACGGCTGTACCGATTTGGCTGAAAGTTGGTGAGCAGGAAGCTTAGGGGCAGGAGACGGACATAGGATACTATTTATCCCGTTCGACAGCGTTCCTGTGTGAGAACGCACGTTTTCGCGTGATTTCGCACGTTAGCGGTCATTGTTGCCTGTGGTAACCCAATGTTGTAACGCCGCATTGATAACAGAAGGCGATAATAATAGCCGCCTTTCGGTAGCCGTTATCTATATATATAAAAGAAAGTCGTGTTAGTTACACTATTTATAACTCAAGAACGGCTGTACCGATTTGGCTGAAAGTTGGTGAGCAGGAAGCTTAGGGGCAGGAGACGGACATAGGATACTGTTTATCCCGTTCGACAGCGTTCCTGTGTTTGAACGCACGTTTTCGCACGTTTTCGCGTGATTTCGCATATTTTCGCGTGAAGGTACTCAACTGAAGAGTGCAACCTATGCACCAAAATACAGGAACAATAATGAATGATTAATCTACTGAATTTTTTATTTGTATTTTCTAATATACAATTTAACTCAATAAATTCCAAAATCTGCTTATTTATTGCCTTTAACAGCCCGTCCCTATGATTACAGCTTTGTATTTTTCTCTTAAACAAAAATCAATTCCAAAAAGACGCTCTGCTACGTAATAGATTTTTTAATTATCTATTTAATATCAGAGCGTTTTATTTTAAATTCTTCTTTGTTTGAGAGAAAAACACAAATCTGCAATTTCTTTATTATCACGAGTGCAACAAGGATAGTACAGTTTCTCACAGTGAGTGCGACGCGAGAAAAAGATGGGACTGGCTGTTAAGGCGGAACAGAGTTCGCCGGGTCAGCTAGTCTATATATATAAAAGAAAGTCGTGTTAGTTACACTATTTATAACTCAAGAACGGCTGTACCGATTTGGCTGAAAGTTGGTGAGCAGGAAGCTTAAAGCCAGGAGACGGACATAGGATACTGTTTATCCCGTTCGACAGCGTTCCTGTGTGACAACGCACGTTTTCGCGTGATTTCGCATGTTAGCGGTCATTGTTGCCTGTTGTAACCTATTGTTGTAACGCCGCACTGATAACAGAAGGCGATAATGATAGCCGCCTTTCGTTCGCCGTTATCTATCTATATATATAAAAGAAAGTCGTGTTAGTTACACTATTTATAACTCAAGAATGGCTGTACCGATTTGGCTGAAAATTGGTGAGCAGGAAGCTTAGAGCCGGGAGACGGACATAGGATACTGTTTATCCCGTTCGACAGCGTTCCTGTGTGAGAACGCACGTTTTTGCACGTACGCAGTGCAACAAGGATAGTACAGTTTCTCACAGTGAGTGCGACGCGAGAAAAAGATGGGACCGGCTGTTAAGGCGGAACAGAGTTCGCCGGGTCAGCTAGTATATATATATATAAAGAAAGTCGTGTTAGTTACACTATTTATAACTCAAGAACGGCTGTACCGATTTGGCTGAAAATTGGTGAGCAGAAAGCTTAGAGCCAGGAGACGGACATAGGATACTGTTTATCCCGTTCGACAGCGTTCCTGTGTGAGAACGCACGTTTTCGCGTGATTTCGCATGTTAGCGGTCACTGTTGCCTGTTGTAACCTATTGTTGTAACGTCGCACTGATAACAGAAGGCGATAATGATAGCCGCCTTTCGTTCGCCGTTATCTATCTATATATATAAAAGAAAGTCGTGTTAGTTACACTATTTATAACTCAAGAACGGCTGTACCGATTTTCTGAAAATTGGTGAGCAGGAAGCTTAGAGCCAGGAGAAGGACATAGGATATTGTTTATCCCGTTCGACAGCGTTCCTGTGTGAGAACGCACGTTTTTGCACGTTTCCGCACGTTTTCGCGTGATTTTGCATGTTAGCGGTCATTGTTGCCTGTTGTAACTCATTGTTGTAACGCAGCACTGATAAATGAAGGCGATAATGATAGCCGCCTTTCGTTCGCCGTGATCTATATATATAAAAGGAAGTCGTGTTAGTTACACTATTTATAACTCAAGAACGGCTGTACCGATTTGGCTGAAAATTGGTGAGCAGGAAGCTTAGAGCCAGGAGACGGACATAGGATACTCTTTATCCCGTTCGACAGCGTTCCTGTGTGAGAACGCTCGTTTTTGCACGTTTTCGCACGTTTTCGCGTGATTTCGCATGTTAGCGGTCATTGTTGCATGTTGACTGCGTCACGAATGAAGATGAAGCCACCAACTATCCAATTGAATTTTTAAACTCCTTGGATATGCCTGGCTTACCACCGCACAATTTACGCCTAAAAGTTGGCTCCGTAGTAATCATGCTTCGAAACATAAACCAACCAAAACTGTGCAACGGTACGCGTTTGGTGGTTAGAAAATTGATGAACAATGTAATTTACGCGACGATACTCAAAGAAAACTTTGAAGGTGAGGAAGTTCTCATTCCGAGGATTCCGATGATCCCTACCGATATGAGGTTTCAATTTAAAAGACTTCAATTTCCGATTGCATTTCCGTCTTGCATTCGCCATGACCATCAACAAATCACAAGGCCAATCCTTGAAAGTTTGTGGTTTGAATCTAGAATATCCATGTTTTCCCATGGTCAATTATGTGGCATGTTCACGGGTCGGAAGATCATCTGCGTTGTTTGTTTTTGCGCCTGATAATAAAACAAAAAATGTCGTGTATCACAAGGTGAAGAGTGCAACCTATGCATCAAAATACAGGAACAATAATGAGTGATTAATCTACTTAATTTTTTTATTTTTTATTTATTTTCTAATAAACAATTTAACTTAATAAATTCCAAAATCTGCTTATTTATTGCCTTTAACTGCCAGTCC
>BLKR01013079.1:0-13844 GCA_011170035.1 Teleogryllus occipitalis | reverse complement strand
TGGCGTGACGTGGCTTGGCGTGGCGTGGCATGACGTGACGTGACGTGACGTGACGTGACGTTACAAGACGCGGCGCGGCGCAGCCCGGCGCGGTATGGCGTCGCAGTTTGATTGATTGATTAATTATCAGTGATTCGCGCCTCAACTACTAGGGTCATTAAACCAATAAATATTGTGCATTATTTCTCGGGAAGTGGTTGTGTTTCTTCCCCACTAGATGGCAAAATCCAACGTCGGTTTACCGTCAGCTAGCTGGGTTTTCCACGATCAGGTATCTCCCACCAGCTGGGAATCGTCTCAGCCGAGACAAGCTCTAAGTTCCTAACCGGTCTTTGGGCATGGGTAGAAGTGTAGTGCATGTTAGTGTAAGTGTGTGTAAGGGCTGAAGATAGGACAAGAAAGAGGAAGGAAAGATAGCGCGGGGTTCGTGGCCCGTTTGTTCGGATAAACTCCGGTATTCGCCTGGTTTTTATGGGAGAAACCAGGGAAAACTACCGATCTATGCAGCCGGCCGCTAGAATTCTCCTCCAGACAGCGGCTGAATTCGAACTACAATAGATAACAGTCAAGTGTCTAAAATTCGCCACTGTCGGGACCCGAATTCTAGCACCTCCCTGTCAGAGTCGCTGCAGCGATACCTCGCGATTATACTTGGGTTTTTATAACCTGACACTTGACGTAAATCAGTTGCTGACGCTTTCGCCCAATGGGAGCCCAAACGTCGCCACAGTGATGTCACCGTCCCGACGTTTTAGTTCTCGATTGGATGACACGATAACAGCTGATTTACGTCAAGTGCAGGTCATAAAAACCCCAAGAATATCAGCGATAGTTGTCTCTGAGCCAACACAGCTGGTCTGACGAAGCAGCAATAGAAGCTCCGAGGCTACGACAAGGTTACTCCGGTGGTCGAGCTCCGGTGGCGGAGACTGGCGAGGGTAGGTGGGGGTGGTGACGGCGGCCCGGTCTGTGACGACGGCGACGGCGGAGAGGGTGGCCGCGGAGGTAGGTGATGGCGGCGGCGAGGCGAGGCGAGTGAGGGGAAGACCCGCGCAGTTGGAGAGCCTGCGGTCAGGCCTACCAATTTCGCCGCAAAAGAGAGCGAGCGCACCGGAAGAGAGCGGTGTCTGAGGAAGCGGTCTTCGGAGTCTCGAGGGGGAGCCTATTAATATAACAAATTTCGCTCTGCGTTGCCCCGCTCTTGCCGCTGGGGTGGAAATCGGAAATGGAAATTTGTAGAACGCACGGAAGGTAGGATCAAAGGGACCCAAAGAAATATATTCTCTAAATGCGAGTTTCTAACGTCCATGATTTTCTTATTGTTTAACTACATTGTAGTTCTTCGCTTTTATATTTCATATAAATATGTTTAGTTTAAAAAATAATAATTCTTGAAACACGATCCTCACTAACCACTCCATACAAATAGAGAACATTCACAAAAACCTTCACATAATAGTATTCTGTGATTACGTTTCCATTCACCTTAAGGAAATTTATTAGGAAAGCTAGATGAAAGGTATCAATTGTAATGCACTGGAGAAATGTCTGCGTGTTATAAACAGGCGTCTACTAAAATCTTTGGGAATCAAACACCTAATTCAATATAGTACATTACAAAGTAATGAAGAATATCTGTATATTCTGCAAAAAAACGGAAACCAATAATTCGATTTTCATGAAATAATATTTATTCATGTGTTTTAATTTGCAATAGTTGAGCATGATAGATCATCTCAAAATGTCATCACTGAGGGCAACGTATATATGCTCAAATAATCCATTAAATATGTATGCACTTATGACGTAAATTATTTGAAAATATGTTCTAAAATATGCCCTATAAAGTACGTGATCAACCTTAAATTCGTGAAAAGAGAAGTAATTTTTTGTTTCGCGTCCGATTTCGCTAAAATGTTGGGGAACTCCAGTGTGACGTGTGGGATTGGAGGCAATACATGTCACAAGCATATAGATCATCAGTGTTCCCGTCTCCGAAAATGGCCTCAATAAAATGTGTTACTCAAATCCACTGTAATTTACCAGTGAAATATCTGGCATAATAATAATAATAATAATAATAATAATAATAATAATAATAATAATAATAATAATAATAATAATAATAATAAAATTGTCTTTATTTGTGGCCTTAAGGCTTGCTCTTCCACCTAACCACTTTAATTAATTTACAATTTTAAAAATTACAGTTGAGGCGTTCGGATGTAATTAATATTAACTGACTTTGAATGATTCGGATGTAATTAATATCACCTGACGTGTCGCAGAAGAAGAAAAAAATCAATTTGTGACTACCAACTACATTAATTTATCAGTGTGAGCCAAATGAGTTTATTGTCATTTTTTGTTTATTCTTGAAATTTTGCAAAATGGAAAGACATGATGTAAGGAACATTCTTAAAAAGTGTATAATAAGATAACTTATTCCATTTAGAATCAATAATTCAAAATTCGCCAGAAATGTCAATTGTCATTACCAGACAGCCTCAACTGTGAACAATAAACAAAAACAAAAAGGGGGGTTATTTTACATTTACGTCTGGGATGCAATACTAGGGACCATCCCGGCATACGCCTTAAGCGATTGAGTAAACCCAGAAAAAAACTCAATCAGGATGGCGGCTTAAGGCCGAAATATTGAAAGGAAGAAATATCAGGGCTGAGAGTGAAAAACAAAAGAAAAGGGGAAGAGAAGAAAATGGGCATAATAGCTATAATTTGATTTTTTTAGCGTAGCGTCTCAAGATTACGCACGAAAAAGAGGGAGTGAATGCACTTCCAATAGGGAGCTGCAACGTCACAACACCTCCCACTTTTACGGCTCCCCATTGGAGTCTGCCTCCCTTCTCCCTTTTCCGTGTGTGACGCCACGTTAAAAATAATCGAAGTATACAAAAAACTTCGTAAACACAAATACTCTTCAAAATTCAAAATTAAATTTACAAACTAAAATAATGGGATATACACGTGTGTAAAGACAAACGTTTTAAGTCAAATAAATAGAAGAATGTGAAATTTCGATAAATATGTCTGTTATTGAGGAAACAGGTAAAATATGTATTATATGCAGCAAAAAAAATCATGTTTTAATGTTTGGAAATAGGATATTTCCGACTTATACCAAGAGGGTATACTTTCTTACCGTAGGGAAATATACACCTTTTCAGTGAAATACGGTCTCAAGTCATGAATAATTTTTGTTACAAAATGTGTTTTAATGCAACACGCAGTGGGTCTGGGTATCGTGGAGCGTGTGTAAGTAGGTTGGGAGGACGGACGAGTGAAGCTGACGAGGAAAAGGAAGGCGCAAACTGACGAGGGTGTAAATAAAATAATTTCCGTTTTATTCTACACGAAGAATTAAGCTTTCGGCGTAAGAGGTAATTATGCCGAATACCTTGGCAACATCGTTGCTTATTCGTGTATATTGCAAGATAAAAAAGGGAGATATTGTTAAAATTAAATGAGATTCTTGCCATTGGTAGTGTGAAATAAATAGTTTTTTTGAATATTTAATATTCAATTATGTTTTATCTCATTATCCTTACTTCGAAAACGCCTTAATAAGCAAAATGTACAGAAATTACAAAATAAACGAATGGAATAAACTGATGTTTTCACATCAGTACATTGGAGCAATAAATACATCAAAGCATACGCAATAGATATTTTAATAGGAACAATGATTTGTTGCATATCTATTTCCATGAAAATTAAAATGTTTTCGAAAACTACAAGTAAAAAGCGGTTCTTTGAGGACATGCTCAGTGTGCTAAATGTTAAATTCTTGGCAATAGTGCTATAAGTGCTAATAGTGCAAAGTGAGATAACTGTCAAGTGTTCAGATGAAGCTGTGAATGCAAAAAGGAAAACTAAATACTTGCGTCTGATTGCATCAGCTTCTGCTGACATAAATTTACCATTAAGTGATTTATATACTTCGATTAAAATAAAATGAGTGTCAAATATTAGTGTATGCCTCAGGTGGTAAAAGTGATTTTTATTTTGCTCGTAGAATTGCGCCACTCGGCTCAATTGTTTTTTTATTTACAAAAAAGTGAATATATTTGTTCAGAAAGAAAAAATAATCGTGAAATAAATAATGAGTCAAATTGTGTAAATTGGGTGATTTTTATTTCTGCATTAATTTTTCTCTCTGACAAATATATTAAATTATTTTGTAAATAATAAACAATTTACATGTTTCTGAACTGTTTCTGAGATTCTGCATTGCAAATTTTTGCCTGGAAAGCTTTTTTCAAACCAACTTTTGAGTGCGTATTGCGGCTCAGCCATTCAAAATATCCAAGTAGTTTATTAGACAAAATGTGTTTAAAATTGTGTTAAATCCTTATTTTCCAGTTTTCGTCGATTTCTCCCCGCGCACTCAGTATATGCTACTCGTGATTTGAACATGAAATGTGAAATATTATTATCGTAAATTATGCATTCCAATAAGTGTTTAAAACAATTTAAAAATTGAAAATGTTGATACAAAGTGAAGTTCTCCAGTTTGACTTAAATTCACAACAAGACGAAATCATTTCATGGATCATAATCATCGTTTAATGTAATCCCACGCAATTATTTACATACGAAAGTTGAAAAGTTGTATTGTATTCTATTCAGCCATTTTACTTTTTTTAATTCATTTTGCACAAAGTTATGTGCGTAATCATTACAAGATAAACAATCGCGTGCCTTTTGTTCCGGGGAAACTAGGCTGGTACGTAAATACTGCGTACAAGCGTCCAACCACAATCGTTCTCGATACGCCGATAACGCGCTAAATTTATTCCACCTGAACAGTGAAACATCGGGCAAGCGCCGTGCCCCGTGCTTATAACTCAAATAGAGTGGTAACTCTATCGATCGCCTCCTTCAGAGGATTAGAAGGAAACAAGAAATGAGAAACAGCGCGCGGCTACCTGCCGGCTTTTGGGGTTGCCCAAGCATGTTATTGGAGGGCACGCACCTTAAGCGATCATAAGGAATTGTTTGCCCACAAAGAAAGTGCCCGGCGCGGCAGGGCGAAGGCGCTGGAGACGAAGGAGGGGGCGACGAAGGCGATGGTGACGAACGCAAGGGGGACGAAGGCGATAGAGACGAAAGCGATAGACGGCGGCGGGGTGGGGGTGTAATGGCGGGGGCGATGATGGCGGCGAGGGCGGGGCGGAATTGCGGGAAAATAGGCTGCGGGGGTGGAGGCGTAGGCGGCGGGGGCGGCGGCGGGGGCGGCGGCGGGGGCGGCGGCGGGGGCGGCGGCGGGGGCGGCGGCGGGGGCGGCGGCGGGGGCGGCGGCGGGGGGCGGCGGCGGGGGCGGCGGCGGGGGCGGCGCGGGGGCGGCGGCGGGGGCGGCGGCGGGGCGGCGTCGTGGGCGGCGTCGTGGGCGGCGTCGTGGGCGGCGGCGTGGGCGGCGGCGTGGGTGGCGGCTGGGGCGGCGGCGGGGGCGGCGGCGGAGGCGACGGAGGCGGACGCGGTAGGGGCGGAGGCGGCGTGGGCGGCGGGGACGGCGGCGGGGGCTGAAGTGGGGGCGCAAGTGGGAGGAGTGGTGGGGGCAGCGGCGGGGGCGGAGGCGGCGGGGGGCGCGGCGGCGGGTGCGGAGGCGGTGGAGGCGCGGGGACGGCGGCGGGGGCTGAAGTGGGGGCTGAAGTGGGAGGAGTGGTGGGGGCAGCGGCGGGGGCGGAGGCATCGGAGCGGCATGGGGCGACGGCGGGGGCGGCGGCGGGGGCGGCGGCGGGGGTGGCGCCGGTAGCGGCGTCGTGGGCGGCGGCGTAGGCGGCGTGGTGGGCGGCGGGAGGCGAAGCGGCCGTACGTGTTTGTTCTTAGATAGCGATCGATTTTGACGGAACAGTGGCGGGTGCGGCGCCTTTGCGGTTCGAGAACGAATTTAACGAGATATCGAACGTGACGCCGCGCGGAAACGCGGCTTTTAATCGGATTCCGGGCAATATCACTTAGCCCCGTAATTGCCTTACGTCAGAGCGCCGCGCCGACACAAAGCAGCCGACTCCCGCGCGCCGCGAATCGCTCTGCGCCGAGTGCCCCGCGCGTTCTCCAGCGCGGAGTCGGCGACATCCACCTGCACGAGAGCGGCTCCTCGGCAATGAAAGGGTAATTAAAATGAGTTTCGCTGCAAAGAGATTGTCGGGAAAAGAAAAACAGAATGAGAGTGGTTGCGGAATAATCATAGTGCGTGGGAGGGTCTCTTTTAGCTTAGAAATAATGAAAGTAGTAATTAAGATTAATTACAATGGAAGAAACAGAAGATTAAAAATTATGAGAAATGTATTAATATTACAAATATATTATTGTAATAGTCTGTAGTTTTCACGTAAATCTGGAACTCCATACTGGGAAGCAAAACAGATCTAATATTCCACAAAAAAATGTATTTCAAAAATTACATTGGAATGTTACAATTTATAATAGCAAACATGATGTACCCATTGTCTATGAGGAAAATATCATTGAAATGTTGTATATAATTTGCTACTGTATACTGTAACATCTAAATATAATTACGTGAAATGTAATAATTCGGGGAAGATTGCTGATATTTATCGCTCCACTACTCTTAACAGTGTGAATAGACAAATACCTTCTCCATGAAATTGGGAAAAATCTAAAATGAGTGAACAAGAGTACTTTCTGTCAGCTGACGTAGAGGTAAACGAAATTAGAAAAACATTACATTATTCATGAAATCTGAAATCTCGACCAAATATCTCAACAAATACTTACAAACAGAAGTAACCAAAATGTTCAGTTTTTAAAATTTAGCATTATTATGGGACCCTTTGAATGATTCTGCACCATCAAACACTGTTTTATATCGGCACTGAAGCTTGTTTCTTCCTCGTCACATGACAACTTCTGTGTCTTAGACAGTGACGCAACGAGTATGAGAATATAGTCGCAATATCAGTTATGAGGAATTGGGATTAATTTAATCAAATATTCGCATTTTTCAGTTAAAATAAAACTGTTTCATTGTTTTTTCTTTTTAATATTCCTGAGTATCTACCGAAAACAGTCGAACATCTTACGAGGCCAAAAGCTGCTTTGTTTTCCTACATTTGTAAGTATACTCGAAATTAGTAATATAAATAGACACATGTTTTATTGTAAGCTGAATAAGTTGGGATGAAAAATAGTGCATTATGTCTTAAAGGCAAACACATCGATCTTTTAGTGCTCAGATTTAGTTTTTACACGGTTAATTTTGTCTTCCACCATTGGTTGAGAAGACTTACGAACATCGCTTCCTAAGCGTACATTAGAATTGTATTCGGATGAAAAAAACACTTATTAATATTGAATACTTTTTCATTGAATTTCACAAGATCGTCACTTTTTCTGTTTTTGGCTAAAATGTTAAGTGCGTTTTGGCGCCCTATTTTTCTGAAATTAATCACTCGTGTACAAATGACAACTTTGAATAAAACGTACTCGTACAGTTTTGCAGAAACAGGATATTCTCTAAACATCTGCGCTATAATAACACACATCGCATCTAAGAAGCTACATAAATATAGCACTCTGCTAATTTACAGGCGTTTATACGAAAATAACATATTCACATGCCAGTTTTACAAAACCCAGCAGGAAAAATGACGTTTCAGATGAAAACCTTGCATTAGCCTGCAACGACATCACTATTCTCGTACAAAAAACCAGCTCTTGGCAGCACAGACGCGGGGCCCTCAGCCAGTGAACTCGTAACTTCCTCGTTACGCGCAAAGGGAAATAGGATGTTTGAAATAGGACGCAGAGGGTAAAAAAGTAGAAACGTGAGCTGAGTTGAAGCTTTCAACGCAACCGCATGACCCCAATGGCCATTCATCCTACGTAAACTCGGCTAATTGCAACCAATTAGGCCGCGGACGGGCACGCGTGGCTGGAGGCGCTGCCAGTGGACGCGATCGGCAACAGCAGTGGCGGCGGCCCGCTGCCATGAGGAGACTTGGGGAATTCATGCCCCAAAAAGCGGGTTTGGGGAAAGGTTTTGATTTCTACAGAAGGGACGCTGTATAAAAAACACACGCAAACAGTTACGGTTCCTATTCTGTCGGTGGACCACGACCACATTTTTGAATAAATATTAAACCCTTCCAGTTTTCAGTTACATTAAATTTTCATTTCGTTTCGTTTCCAAATGGAATTGGTTTATATTTGCGTACGCAGTATAATTCTGTTTAATTTTTTTATACCAAATGACGCCTCACTAATCATATGGAGGTAAAAGAGAAAATGTTTTTGGGTGTTTACCCGGAAGGCCAGTCAATTTGCTTTGATGTACACTGAGGAGGAGACCTGCTCTGGGAACTTCAGAGACTCATTGCTGTTCATCATCACGTTTTACTAATGACAGAACCTATTAGTTGCAGAGTCATTTTATAAAAATTGTAGGGCTTTGAACCGTAGGTTCTTCAGTTTTCCCTATTTCAATGTATGATTAAAATAGTGATATGTAATTACATGACAAAATTTAAAACGCATAGCGTGCTGGGATTGATAACGCAAGAGAGGAGTGAGATAAATAAAAGAAATAGTTAGGTACTTTCCCTGCAAGACGTTTACAAATATTTCGAAATGAAAATACTGCAACTCGTAAAAAAAAATAAATGAAACTTCAATTTAAAGTTGAGACACGTAAGTTTAAAACGAGGTAAATAAATTTAAATTATTGCTAATTACATTCATGAAAATTGATATAAAAAACAGTCAATATCAATTACTAAAAATTCAATGAATTTTAAGCTCTGATCGGTAGTTTTCCGTGTTTTTTCCGATCACCACCAGGAGAATGCCGGAGCAGTATACTGACAAACGGGCCAGGAACCGCGCGCGATCTGTCCTTCCTCTTCCTTGTCCTATCCTCTCCCCTTACACACACAATTACACTAACATGCACTACACTACCACATATTCCAGGAGATCGGTGGGGAGCTTAGAGCTTGTCCCGGCTGGGGCGGTACCCCGCTGGTGGGAGAGTCCTGGTTAGGGGGAAACCCCACTAGCCGACGGTAGGTCGGCGCCGGATCTCGCCATCCAGCGGGGGAAGATCACCGCCATCTCCAGCGAAAAAACATGCACTACACTAACGGGACTAATGACCAAAGCAGGTGACGCGCCCGGAAACACGAAAAAATCAATCAATCAATTAATGAATTTTCTCTAGATTATAATAACCGAATGATTGATGATGGAACTACTTCAAGTTTTGATGTAGTAAAATAATTAATACAGGCCTTGTTTGTCTTTACGGGCCATCACTCGTACTCGAACTGCAACGTGGGCCCGAGTCAATGAAGGGCGCTTTGTGTCCGATGCATATTGGATATAAGGGATGCATTTACATACAGGGATAATGGAATAAACATTTTTTATTTCACTTTTCTTGTTGTCTCAGGGGTTGTTGTGGAAATTGTATTGCGGTACGAAAGCTTGCTATAGTCGAACGCTGACCAGAAGGCAAGTGGTATTCAGTGTGATTCCTATTATTTATCGAACAGTATAAAATTTTCACTTCAGAGCTTTATTTAAAATGCCGAAATCTGTAAAAATGTGGAATACTTTGCTTCGAACATTTTGATCTTCAAAAGCACTACCATCAATTCAGAAAAAGAGAATTGTGTGAGAAAATGCACAACACGATTCAGCACCCATTGGCTAGTGATTCTATTCGTGATGGCTGACATCATTAGATATCTAAAGTGGCTGGAAATACTCATGGTGTTATAATAATTTACAAGAAATGAATACAACTGGCAGACCCCAGATGATTAAAGTTAAAAATGAAACATATTTATATGTGAAAAAGGGCTTTTTTCAAATTGCAATAGGTCACATCCCAAACCTTTGCAGCAAACGCGCAGAGAAGCTATTTGCAGCATTTGAAAAATTTCATCCAGCAAGGGGAATGATTATAGGTGATTATTCGCAATATTTCAGCGTAATAACACAAAAAGTTATTTAGGGCTGTAAGTGAAGTAATTAACATTCCACATTAGACCCATTTTTTATTTATTACTAAAATTTTGAAAACGGCAATTAATAGAACTTTGTTTGTCAACAATATTCCATTTTTAACTCATGACCGTTCAGTCGTACATGGAAACTCATTTGCAATAAAAGTTTTCGGAAATGGAAAAAATGCATTATGTCAGTGAGAAGGGCAAAATAAAAAAGTATTTGGATCAATCGTACCTTTGAAATTGAAATTTTGACATTTGATACATCCGAAATCATTATGCATTTATAAACATTTGTAAAATGACTCGTTGTAACCATAGACTGGATTCAACATGAAGAGATAAAACGCTAAGAGTTTTACGAACCCTTTTCCTTGGAACGAAAATTACCACAAAAGGTGTGCAAATTATTGAGAAAAAGAATTTCTCATATATTGCGAATCACTAATAAAAATGGGACGTCTTAATAAAAGTCTTTTTTCGCTTCAGGCCACGGCAACGGCCCTTATGTTGGCATAGATGGTACAGTTAAGAAATTAGCTGCGTAAGTAATTTCATCCGCAATGGACTTTTATCTTCACACCAAAAACTGTGTCAATGGGAAAAATGCAATATTCAAGGAGTTGTGTTTCGTTTCAGAAGGAAATTTGAACATGATAATGAAGCTCGAATGTTAGAGCATAGGATTGCCGGATTGAAAATTATTCCGGGAACACGGAGTTTCCATTGACTTATCCCGATCTATTGTGGGTAAAATGCGCGTTTCTTTACAAACGTTCTCATCTTCATCTGGAACTCTCACGGAAGTTCTTATGTGACGCACAACGATTCGTAATCAAGAGGAGTCATCAACGAATTTGATGCGTCGCTGCGGTGCATTGACGGTCGAGGGAGTGTCATGGTGTTTTGATCTTTTACGGTCCTAATATTTTACACGACATAAAATTTTCACGTGTGCAAACGCAAATACTCATCGTTGTTTCAGTTTGGTCGAATTTCGTATGGAGGAGAATTCTTGCGACCGGCTGCTCTAATCGGTAGTTTTCCATTGTTTCTTCGATCAACACCAGGCGAATGCTGGAGCAGTACCGTAACAGACGGGCCATAGACCACGCGCGATCTTTTCTTCCTCTGCTTTGTCCTATCCTCACCCCTTACAAACACACTCACACTAACATACGCTACACTTCCACTTATTCCGGGAGACTGGTCGGGAGCTTAGAGCTTATCCCGGCTGGGGCGGTGTTATTGATTTTTTCATGTTTCCGGGCGCGTCAACTGCTCTGGTCATTAGTCCCGTTATTGTAGTGCATGTTTTTTCTCGGGAGATGGCGGTGATATTCCCCTGCTGGATAGCGAGATCCGGCACCGACCTACCGTCGGCTCGTGGGGTTTCCCCCTAACCAGGACTCTCTCACCAGCAGGGCACCGCCCCAGCCGGGACAAGCTTTAAGCTCCTGACCGGTCTCCCAGAATATGTGGTAGTGTAGTGCATGTTAGTGTAAGTGTGTGTGTGTAAGGGGAGAGGATAGGACAAGGAAGAGGAAGGACAGATCGCGCGCGGTCCGTAGCCCGTTTGTTAGAGGTACTTCTCCAGCATTCGACTGGGGTTGATCGGAGAAACCACGGAAAACTACCGATCAGAGCAGCCGGCCGCTAGAATTCTCCTCCAGACAGCAACTGAATTCGACCTGGCTGAAAAGCTAGTGTCGAAAATCCTGCCGCCATCAGGACTCGAACCTAGGACCTCCCGGTTAGAAGCGCCGCAGTGACATCAGTTGATGCACGCTGGGGCGGTGTCCCACTGGTGGGAAAGACCTGGTGTTAGGGGGGAACCCCACTAGCCGACGGTAGGTCGTCGCCGAATCTCGCCATCCAGCGGGGGAAGATCACTCCCATCGTCCGAGAAAAAAAACATACACTACCCTTACGGGACTAATGACCTATGCCGTTGACGCACCCGGAATCACCACCCAACCAACCATCGAGAGTCCGTTGGCGCTCGCTTAGAGGCAGCGTGGAAGGGGTGGAGGCGAGGCAGCGCGTGGCCGGGCGGAAGTCGTCGCGAACAGCCATCGCCATCCCTCGCCCAAACGGTGCCTTCCGCCCCGCGCAGAGCGGATTCGCCGGCGCCCAGCCACGCCCACCCGCACGCTAAGCCCCCGTGACGACCGTGGCGACGCCCGCGGCCTCCAGGCGGATTACGGAGCTCATCTCCACCGCGTTCTAATAGGCCAGGCGCACGTTTTACTCGCGGGCCCGCACCACACTCCCCTGCATACACACACACATGCTGCCCTGAGGGGAGGAGGAAGAGTGGTCCTTTGCGGAAACAAAAAGTTCGAACACCCCCTTCGAAATTAGAGTTTAAAGAAGCATTTGCTTACACATTTTGAGTAAATATGCAAGGTAATCTAAGAAACATAATCTAATCTAATCTAAATGTAATCTAAAACAAAAAGTTCGACCTTCCCCTTCCAAATTAACGTTGAAAGAAGCATTTCCTTATACATTTGAGTAAAATTGTAAGGTAATCTAAGAAATATTACGTTTTATTGTTCACGGTTTCATGGAAGGTGCATTCCTTGCGATGTGTATTAGGAAAATACTACTCGAGGAACACTGCTTGTACTACAAGGTTGTCTAATGTGCTGTTAAAGTATGATTTTTCATACTGTTAAAGTATGAACGTTAAAGTTCATACTGTTTAAGTTTGCACCGTTGTTGACTTTTACATAGTACATATATACGTGTAAATCCTTTTGTACAGAACTCTGACAACAAAGTAGTACTCTTAGTACACTTAACGGAAAGAGTTTGTACCGAAAAAGAGTTTGACAAGATAATTTTATTTTCATAACGGAAATTAATTCAGATGCTCCTTTCAATCGTCTTACAGAGATACCTAAGAAACAATTGTAACCTACAAGTAAGTAACAAAATTTCGTAATTAAAACGTTCGTAGTTTTTTAATAACTTAAATGGCAATATCAAGATTGTAAATCACGTGAAATTTGGTAGGAAGTATTATATAATTAGAATACTTGAAACGGTAAGTCATAAATTACTCCAATATTACGAGTTACTCCAAAGTCCTTATATACGATTCTTTGTAAAATTATATAATAGTTTTCAACAATAATTGAAAATATTTCATTGCAAATTTTCCAAAGCATTTTAACCTAACATCATGAAAATTTTGTACACCTTGCATTTGCGATCAAATACTCCTTGAAGATTTATTTTAATCATTTCTTTCGTTCATGAATGATGACAAACGAATCGCCGACTAAACGACATTCCAAGTGCTCTTAATCTTACTCCATGGTCATTGAAGCTACTGACAAATTCTGTGGAAAATTCCGATATAAAAGAAATTGAAATATTTGAAAGGTTAGAGACATGTACTCGGAGGCTCGCGGTACAGCGAAGAAATATGGATTAGTATCAAATGCAATATTCACATGATAAACATCGTGACGTCAAGAAGAGTAGGTCAAATACTTGTAGAAATTCTGTTGGAAAATGGTGACCGCTGTGGTGCTATGAATTTGCATCAAATGCAATATTCACAAGACACTATTGTGACATCAAAGCAGTAAGTCGAGTACTTATAGAAATTCCATGGGAGGATGGTTACCGCACTGGTGCTATGCATATGTATCAAATACAATATTCACATGACAACATTGTGACGTCAAGAACAGTAAGTCCAGTATTTATAGAAATTCTGTGGGAGGACGGCGACCGCATCGGTGCTATGCAATTGTATCAAATGCAATATTCACATGACCACAGTGTGACGTCAAGAAGAGGAAGTCGAGTACTTATAGAAATTCTATGGGA
>BLKR01013078.1:0-13847 GCA_011170035.1 Teleogryllus occipitalis | reverse complement strand
GGCCGTTAAAGATGTGTACAGTGATAACACGAGCCAAATTAAAGTAGGGAGAAACGTTTCAGCACCATTGCCAGTAAATAAACAGAAGTGCTGTTTAGCCCCGATTTTGTTTAAAATTTATTTTAACAAAGCTCTGAGAAGATGGAGGAAGAAATATAGTAATATGGGTATTAAAATTGGTGATATGTTATTCTCTCTAGATGATCAGGTGTTGTTCGCTGAAGATGAAGACGATGCTCTATACATGCTGCGGAAATTATATGAAGAGTACTCGGAACGGGGTTTAGAAATTAACCTTAACAAGACTGAGTACATGATTGTAGGAGGAAATGCTAAAGGTCTGAAACTGGATGATGGTTCGGAAGTAAAATCCTGTCAAAAATCAATCTACCTAGGTACAAAAATAAATGCAAATGGAGGCAGACATTAGAAACAAAATTACAAAAGGCAGAGTGACTATAAGACTACATCCATTGATATGGAAAGATAAATTAAGTAAGAGTGTAAAGAGAAAATTGTATTAGACTGCTGTAGTGAATATTGATCTTTAAGAATCTGAGGTATGGGAAGTAACAAAAATGAGCAAACCAAATTTGACAGCAATGGAAATGGACTTCTGGCGCCGACGTTGCGGACTTCCTTTAATGGATAAATTTAAGAACGAAGAAATTACACGTAAAACGGAAGTAAGTTTTGATATATTTGACACTATAGAAGCGAAAATACTTAAATGGTATGCGTATTTGCAAAAATGAACGAAGTAAATGCTGTGGAAATGGCAACCAGCTACCCATCGAAGAAGAGGAGGATTAAGACTAACATGGGGAGAAGGAGTAGAAGAGACGATGAAAAGAGGATTGAGAAGTGAATAGAGAAATATGGAGGCTGGGATGCGAGAGACATCCGAGTGTGTAATATAACTCGCCATACTACTACTCCAATATACATTGATAAAAATGAAATTATTTTCTTTTCGGAATATGTAACTGGTGGGTATGGCTCAACATATCTGGATTAGGTCTGGAACTCCGGCTGCACTGATTGTAGTTTTCTGGTTTCTTGGATCAATACCAGTCGAATGCTAGAGCATCCCTTAAAATGGATCACAGACCTTGCGCGATATTTCCTTCCTCTTTCTTATCATACTCTCTTCCCTTTCTCATATTCAAGCTTACATGCTCTACACACCCACAAATATCAAGAGAGCTGTCGGGGTGTAAGAACATTCCCTGGCTGGGCGGTGCCTGTCAAAACCTGCCCAAATTGCCAGGTTACAAGAAGAGCAAATTAGTAATTGAGTATGTTTACGGAAATAAAGCGAATAATTATTTAAGACAGCGGGGATACTTTGAACATTTTGAGGAGGCTCAGGGCCCCTTAAACCCATGCGTACGGTTTTTATTTTTTCGGTAATTTTTCATTGACACTGAATGTTGAAGAAAAGGAATTTAGAGAAGAATATGTAGGAAACAGTAAAGAGATCTATGTTAAGTGAAGTAATAGAAGCAAAAACAGAAAGCTTTAAGAAAACAAAAGTATTAGGAGGAAATATTTTAGGATATGCGAAAATGACGAATCAATTTACGCATTAACGGCGAAAATCCAGCTGTGACAAACAGTACATTATACAACAGGCATTTGTGTCTTGAAAGAAAGAAGAGAGGAAGAATCGTAGTAAACCGTTGTAACAACGGAGAAAAAGAGTGTAGCGGTTAAAGCGACTGGAGCCCTTTTGTGTGGAGAGGCAGACAAAGACGTCGAGGAAGTTGACCGAAAAGACTATGGGCGTCCGTGGGCGCGGGCGGGGCTGGCGAAGCGCTTGCGGGGCGCGGCTGCAGAAGGAAAGTTGGTTTGTTGGTAGTTAGTGATTCCGAGAGCGTCAACAGCTTACGTTATCAGTCCCGTAAGTGTAGTTCGTGTTTTCCTCGGGAGATGGCGGTGATCTTTCCCCGCTGGATGGCAAGATCCAGCGCCGACCTACCGTCGGCTAGTGGGATTTCCCCCTAACCAGGACTCTCCCACCATCGGAGCACCGCCCCAGCCGGAACAAGCTCTAAGCCCCCGACCGGTCTTCCGGAATATGTGGTAGTGTAGAGCCTGTTAGTGTAAGTGTGTGTGTAAGGGGAGAGGAGAGGACAAGGAAGAGGAAGGAAAGATGGCGAGCGGTCCGTGGCCCGTTTGTTAGGGTACTGCTCCGGCATTCGCCTGGTGTTGATCGGATAAACCATGGAAAACTACCGAGCAGAGCAGCCGACCGCTAGAATTCTCCTCCAGACAGCGATTAAATTAGCTGACCTAGCTGAAAAGCTAGTGTCGAAAATCCTGCCGCCATGGGGAGTGGGAATCTAGGACCTCCCGGGGAGAGGCGCTGCAGTGACATCAGTTGCTGCCCTGAGTGTCCGCGGAAGGGTCAGCGGGCGAGCGGGCGCCGGCCCTCGACGCGGCGCTCCCCGCTCTGCTGAGGGGGAATCGACCTCCCCCCCCCCCGGCAGAACTCCACTATTGCCTAAACCTGCAGCAGAACGACAGTAATCCGAAGGCGGATTATTCGAATATACGATTATCCTAAAACATTTTTGTGGAATAAAAAAATTACACATTCTCACATAGTAATCATTGGAAGCGGCTACGTTTGATTAATTCTTCGATTAGTGTTTCGGGACGCTTCAACTGCTAATATCATAAGTGCCGTGAATGTAGTGGATACTTGTATTGCGAGAGATGGCGGGGATCTTCCCTGATGGATAGAGAGATCCAGCATCGTCCTACGTCCACTTGCAGGGATTTCCCCAACCAGGCATCTCCCATTAGCGTGGCACCGCCCCAACCGGGACAAGACGTAAGCTTCTGAGTGATCTCCCGGCATACGTAGTAGTGTAGTGCATTTAAGTGTAAATAAGGGGTGAGGATAGGACTAGGAAGAGGAAGGAAAGATCACGCGCGGTTCGTGGTCCGTTTGTTGGGGTATTGTGTTGTTTGGGGAAACCTCGGAAACAATCATAGCAGCCGGCCGCTAGAATTCTCCTCCAGGCAGCGGCTGAATTCGCTTCTTAACCATAGCCATCTACCTGGGGTCCAAAATCTTGCTTTTGGGACGTGAACCCTAGAACATCCCGGGAGAAGACACTGCAGTGACATCCATGTAGATGTCCTGCCCCACCTCAGCCTGTGGAAACACTTGCGTAATCCTACGCATAGTGCTGAGTGATCTTCCTATTTCCATCCACTGCCCGTCTATTACTCATGGGTAAGGCTCCTTTCAAGTTCCGTTTGGTGCAGGCGAGATATCTTCACCGACCGCGGGTCGGTTTGGAGCCTATAAAACTGGCAATTTTGTTTCCAAGTTTGTAAAGAACAACTAACGAATATAATACGTTAATAAATTGAATGTTTTCTCTGAAATATGTTTTTAAGAGGTCTGAGAATCTTAAGTTTTGTAAAAGCAATATAGAAAGATGAAATGTGAAATAAACTGCAAATGAAAAAGTTCTGTAGATACGAATATCATAGAACTAAGTCATTCCTAATGAAACGCATTTTTGTAAGGTTTGGTATATGGCAAAATAATCAATGATGAGAATCCATTTTGTACGAAAGCAGTTTGTTATTGGGTAAATTAACTCTTCATCACACGCAGGCTAAATCGGCGCGTGCGACAAGGCTGAACAAAGTAATTTGATCAGAATTAAATCGGTACTCATAGAATTGGTGGGAATCGTGCATTTGTCGAGAGCTGAGTTTCGTTCTAGCAATTACGAGAACGCATTTCGATCTACTGAGCCGTCGAAACGACTTTTAGAGGCGCTGGCCAGAGCAGTTGGTGCGACACTCGGAATCGATCTCCGGAAAGTAGCCGTGCACCGAAATTGTTTCAAGGGAATGCCCTGAAACTTTACATTGTCACAAACACATCCAATTGATCGTATTTTTCTCGCTAATGTTTACGCAGTACAGGGTAAGTATTGTAATGCTGCGGGAAAACGGTGAATTTTCGAGAGAAAAACTCTCATTGACGTGCCCCGATAACGAAAACGTGGATACATCTTGTCCTTATATGTAGAAAATTACTTCCTCTAACACGTTATGCAGTCAGAATCTATGTTTTGGGGTTCATTGATACGGAAAAAATTGATTGACCACAAACGTATGTCTGTCTGTCCTTCCACATATCCGTCAGTCTGTGGTCAACGCTACCATCTAAATATTTCAGCCAATTTTTCTCTAAAATTGATATTCTCCAACCGATCTGTCACGCCTGCTTGATTTGAAACCTATTTTATTAATTTTGGGATATTATTTACATGAAGCCCCTTGGATATACAAAATGAATAATTTTCAAAATTATGAAAAAAATTGAAGCGAATTTTGTGGTCCGATATCGTAATGAGTTCTTAAGAGAACGGTAAGGGTCTTATTGTCGTCGAAATTCCTCATTTTTCGAAAAGTTCAAAAATTCAATATTTTTCGCGTCTTCCTTCAACTAAATTATTGAAGATAATTATTTTTCCCTTAATGAAATCTGTTACATAAAGACATTTTGACATAAGGTCAAGTTCAATTTCTCAAATATACGAGTAGTTTTTGTGTAATTTTGCGCGAAATCAGGTAATTTAAACTAGTAGTGCTGCCAAAGTACATACTTTCTCGTACTGGTGGTAAATGCCCCGCAATATTATACTACTACATAAACCAGCAAAAGTGATTCAACCAGCAATTTTTTTTTCCACTTTGAAACTTTATCTCAGGTCCTCGGAGTTAACTTGTTGGCACTCATACCACTTCTCCACACAGTAACCCTGTGGATCGCTCTTATGCAGAGCCATAGAATGATAAATGCCTGATTTATGTAAAAAGTATCAACAATCAAAATATACGTTAGAAACTCCCAAAGCCTTCAGTCCGTTCAGCACTATCAGGAAATATCAATTTTGAAGAAAATCGACTGAAAGGTAAACCTTTCACAGGAGCTACAGTTGTCCACAGACGGACTGACAGGTGTTAGGTTGATTGATAGATCGATTGACAGTGATTCCAGGCGCGCCATCTCCTAAGGTCATTATTCCAGAATTACTTCCACAGGACACGTCAATGAGAGTTTTTCTCTCGAAAATACATGTGACTGCACGGGAGATAGCTTTGCTCTTCCCGCCTTGGATGGCTAAATAAAACACAGACCTACCGTCGGTTAGAGGAATTTTCCCCAAACAGTTGTCTCCTCCAGAGTATATCTTCCTAGCTGGTACATCTCTATGCTCGCGATCGGTTTCTCAGCATGTTGTGATGGTGTGGTGCATGTAAGTGTGTGCAAGTAAAGAGTAGATGGGTCAAGTAATGGGAAGAAAAGATCGCACGCGGTCCGTTTGGTAGAGTACTGCCCCGGCATTCGCCTGATATTGATCAGAGAAACTACGGAAAGCTACCGAATAAAAAAAGCGTTAGGTAGAATTCTTTTCCACACATCAACAGGGCTTGACCTAGCTATCCGGCTACTGACGAAAATACTGCCATCACCATGACTGTAATTCAACACCCCCCGGTCAGTGGCCCTTCAATGACACTCCAATGCACAAAAAAACTACAATTAACTTGATGTAACATACGTTTTACAAATCGAACAAGGGAGTTGAAAACTTGTTTAAAATTGGAAAATATGAAAATCACATACACACACTTCCAGTTTATTTAGTACCTTAATTGATTATGCATGTAGAATTGTGTAACGTATTGTATTAACACAAGCAGGAAGACAGGTGCCTTTTTGGCACCGCGTCGCAGGATCAGGGCGCCAGAGAATACCCGGCGGAGAAAGGAAGTACAATGAAGAGGCGGTAGCTGGGGGCGGAGGCACCCCGAGGTATTTTGGGAACTACCATTTTCCATTCCAACAACTTCCCATTTTGGGCGGTGATAGATGGCAGCAGGCAAGAAGGAAAGCCAAGAATATACAGTACGAGTCCACACCAAGGAAAGTAGATAAGTTTACTACGAGACAACTGTGCCATTCTGTAGCACCTCTAGTTCTTTATCAGGGCCCTACAATGATTTTTTTCTCCCGAAAATGCGCCGTTTTTTCCCGCGCAGCATTACATAACTTCCTCTATACAACGTATATTATTCCGTAAATACCTACTTATATGAAAAATGTTAATCTGCAAACTTGCAGTTGTAGGAAGACCCGAAAAAATTTAGAATTTTTTGAAAAATCAGGGTTTTTAACGAACATGAGATCGGCGCTATTATCTCAAAAGTCCTTCACACAATCCAATTACAAATTTTAATGAAAAACGTTGGAGTCATTTTTTGAAAATTTTGAAAATGTCCCAAGGGCTTCATGTAAAGTACCCCACAAAATTAAAATATAAATTTCAAATTCAAGAGGCCGCGACATTAGTCAGATTGGTCGGGGAATATCAATTTTGGTGAAGATGAACTGTTTGAGAGCTGAACGGTTTAGCCGCTAGCGTTGTTCACAGTCAGAGACGGACAGACGTTTTGTCGTCAATCGATTTTTCGGTATCAAGGACCCACAAAACGGATTCTCAATACACCATGTGTTAGAGCAGAGGTTTCCAAAATTTTACCTAGTAGACCACTTTCAAAATCTTACTGGTTTCAGTGGACCCCCCCGCTACTACATTTCTACCATATTCCCAAAACTCATCAAAAAGTATGAAGATTAGATCTAGCGATGGAAAGGGTATAACCGAATAAGATGGTAAAAAGTTCCCCCAGAGAAAATCGATAATCGCGATGCTCATATGAAAGAGAATACAAAATGAGGTAGATATGCAAAAAATCAGCCTCCTAGGGCAATCTGTTGCAGAGATATTACGAGAAAAGTGTTTTGCGTGTTTTATTTTTTTCAGCATCTTTTGCGTGTATCAGGCTGCAAAATTTGCAGATACGGGGAAACTCAGTTTAATTCGAAGGTATTTTGTCAACGAATTCGACGCCAAATTCATAGAGAAAATTAATAAATATTTTAAATTCATTTTCGACGTAATAACGTTAGAGTACTGTCTCAATTCCCCCCCTAAAATTGCCCCTTATAACATATGTTCTTATTCAGGTGCCTTCTTACTCTTATTCAGATTCCAGGTATCTTGTTCTTTAACATATTATTTTTATTTTTAAACAATATGGACGGTTGTGAAAAATAAATTAAAACCAATTTATTCAGTTTAAACGTTTGAAATTCGCGCCTAAATGTGATTAGAGAAAACGGTTTAACCGACATTTAAACACAGATTTAAACACGACACATGAACTCGAAATCTTATAGGTGCCACATCGAGTATGTATCGAACTCAAACGGAAGATCCTTGGTGGAAAGAGAAGGGTGCGCATCCGACTTCAGCCAATGAGCTTCAGCCACCAGCGTGCATTATAATATTAGTGCATCGCGGTTATCGATTTGGTTTGAGAACCCATTTCACCACCTTGCGCGGCTAAGCCTGGCGGCTGAGTTCCAACCCTAAATTTGGAGTGTTAAAAAATAATAATATATAAAGAACTTTTTCTTGAGCTCTATTTATTAAAATATACGACTACAGAATATAGAATTAAAATTAATCATAAGTAACGTACTGTAACTTCAACGATGCAAATCAACAATTTAAATAGTCATACTTTTAATGGGAGGGACGTACTTGATAGATTGACTGTAAACTATTAATATTTGGCTTCAGTTTTGTAAAAAATAACCTCAAATCTCCCTGTTCTGTGATGTTCAGTCTACTTTTTTTGTAAGTACTTTTGTAACGACAATAAAACTTTTTTCAAAAAGCTATAATGATGGAATCACTATCAAAAGTTTTATCGCAATTTCCCAGAGCCCAGGATTTTTTGGGAGTATTTCTTCCTGCCGCGAAAATGTTTGGTAGCCTTTTTTAAATTTCACATTCAGCGCCTCATTGGTTCTAAGATAGAGTAGCTCCTCTTGTTATCTTTCTTTCGCCACTTACGTTTCATTAAATGGATTTATGACCCATGGTGTTATTTCCATCGTCAAACTGTCTTCAAATCTATTTTTGAAGTCATTAAGCAGAGCATTTAAATGTTAAACGTAGGTCTCGATGTCCTCATCAGAACATACGAAGCACGTTCTCACAGCACGTCATACGCAGTTTTAATTGTTTTTTTGACGTAAAATAAAATAAAAATAAATAAAAAATAAAATAAAACATTCTGTCTGAGAAATTTGGACACTAGGAAAACTCGCGCCAGCTAATATTTTTCTTCATAAATTTCAATTTTCGAAGAAAAGTCGAAGTTACAGACCAGTAGCGGTAGCTCAGTGCACCAACTGATGTCACTGCAGCGCCTCTAACCGGGAGGTCCTAGGTTCGAGTCCTGACGGCGGCAGGATTTTCGACACTAGCTTTTCAGCTAGGTCGAATTCAGCTGCTGTCTGGAGGAGAATTCTAGCGGCCGGCTGCTCTGATCGGTAGTTTTACGTGGTTTCTCCGATCAACCCCAGGCGAATGCCGGAGCAGTATCCTACCAAACGGGCCACGGACCACGCGCGATCTGTCCTTCCTCTTCCTTGTCCTATCCTCTCCCCTTACACACACACTTACACTAACATGCACTACATTACCACATATTCCGGGAGATCAGTCGGGGGCTTAGAGCTTGTCCCGGCTGGGGCGGTGTCCCGCTGGTGGGAGATACCTGTTTAGGGGGAAACCCCACTAGCCAGCGAGATCACCGCCATCTCCCCAAAAAAACAACATGCAATTCACTAACGGGACTAATGACCAAAGCAGTTGACGTGCCCGGGAACACGAAAAATTCAATCAATCAATCAATCGAAGCCTTTGCTTTTATTAAATTAAAGCTGTCTCTTTGTAACTGCAAGTTAGTCATTCTTTTCTTTGGGACAAATCTGTCAAATAAGTGGTCTGCTTTCAATTTGATCAGGTTTTCTTTTAAACCAGGATTTTTACTTTCCAGAAGCTCTAAACTGATTCAAAAAGTGAGTAAAATGTTGTTAAAAATGCATCTTTCGACAACCATCGTACTTCAGTATTAAAGAGCAATCGTTGGAGTACTTGTCATTTTCGTCGCATAGTTTTGCAAGTCAACGCTTTGCTTCTTATTTTGTTAACTATTTAATCACGAATTGAAGCTATTAGCGCAATCTATCACTCAAAGTTTTCGCTACCAGGTGTTGTCGGTGGATGTCAGTGAATTGCAGATCCTGGTATAATTCTTTTAAGATGGTTTATAAACCTACGATATCGCCAGAACTTGGCAGGAACTCCATTTGCTGCCTAGAAATAGTTTGTGAATGGAATTGATTTTTCCTTAAAAAATCACTCAGGACATTAAATATTGATTCATCTTTAGTGTCCGTCTCTAAAGGTTTCGCAAATAGTAGCTCTTCATGAATTTCTTCGTTCATAACAAATCGAACACATGTCATTAATAATGCTATATTATCAGGTAAAGTTGATTCGTCTAGTAGTATATAAAAAATGAGTTGTTTGCAGGTATTTGCACAAGAAGCCTTCAATATTAGAAATCATTTCATCAAAACAGTGTCTCAAAACAGTTATTACAAAGGAGTTCTTTTGAGTACGTGAAATGGAGGTTTATGCAGAACAGTTTTCAAAACCTCTTCAACAGCGTGTAAAATTAACTGTTTTCAGTTGGTGTGCGGTTTTGGCATCGTTACTTTGAGAGGTTGAAGCAAACATACTGTGCACGGTGGGTAACTTTTGATATTTTTTTTCAATGTCTGAAAATATTTTAAATCTCCACATATTTTATCACGATGACACCTTCATAGATGATCTTCGAGCTTCGATGGTTTTATAGAGTCATTGTTCGAAGTTTGTTGCATAAAAGGTACATGGGCAATCGTTTGTCTGCATTTGATGGAAGAAAACCAAATTTCAATTAATCAACATTGCACTGTCGACATTTCTCCTTAGATTCAGCCATGTTTCGTATCAGTTACCTCCCTGTAGAGAAAAAAATGTTTGTTTTAGAAATCATCAGGCGATTTTAATAGTATATGGCTATTTTAACAAAGTAGAATAGAATTAATATTTGTTGCAATGAAAAAACAAAATGCCGGCGGCAAAACTGATTTTAATTATTAAAAGCAATTAACCGCTAAGACCCATATAGAGGTTTTCACAAAATGGCTGAACCTATTTTAATGTAATATAAAATATAATTTGACTAATTATAATTTGACACATTTCTGTCATTCGAGAGAAAATACTTTTAAAAAATAGTTTGACATCAAAACTTTTTTAATTTTGAGTGATTTATTTATTACTTTGATGTACGTTACGAGTGGGACATAAAGACACGTACAATTTATGAATTTGTTTGTCAGTTAGCATTAGCAACTACGAGGGCACGGAAATATGTATAAATATGCAGGTCAATAATAAATCTCTTCTTTAGTGAATCACCACAGTCAGGTAAATAAATAATTTTATGACTTGCTAGTTCATTGCTATGTGTTTACGAACCTCAAACAAAACACGTAACGGTATTGTTAATACCCTTGCAGGCCTTCTTGATTCTTTATGCCTGAGGGCCTTTTAAATACTTTATGGCCCGCTCTAATACCAACACAACGCATACATTTTTATGAATTCAATTTATTAGAGTTACAATGCAATCAAATACAATAAATAAATAAATAGCGTAATGCTCAAATAAGTAAAATAACTCGTTATAAACCTTATTTTGCTTAATTGTTATGAACATTGTAATTTTGGAATGTTTCCGTGAATATACAATTGCCTTCAGTCACTCGTATTTCACTTTAAAGTATCACTTATTTTTAGAGACATAGTATGTGCTTCTTGAGTAGCAGTACTAGTCGTAGAAATAGATGTATAAGGCACATCGGCTAACATCCTCTAAATGTTATGTTTTGGTGTTATGACATATTCTAAATAACTTCTGGCAATAAAAGCAAATAACCCAAATCTACCGTTTCATCAACGCAATTTACACTTTTACATAACTCTCAAATACACCATAAACATGTTATGTATTTCGAGATTTTACAGGAAACCACTGACCGTAGTTTTGTTAACGTTTGCGAGAACTTCCGCAAGAACTTCACAATATTATTTCATTTTGTGCGAAAAAATCAGACCAATTACGATTATGAAATAGTAAATAGATACACACTCTGCGTTGCTTATCTGACATCATATTGACTAATGCCTATTGCAATGCATCTTTTAACGGAAGGAAAATTATAAAATGTTTCGAATTTTTGTTTAATTCAGTAACGAACTTGTAAACCATAAAGTTTTCTAAGCACCACGAGCGTTACTAGATGTTTTTGCCCCTCAGGCGACTTCCAACCCCTCGGGTCACAGGCCCTCGGGTTTGGAAGCCGTCCTCGGGGCAAAAGCATCTACTAAACGCCCTTGATACTAAATAACTATTATAGTAAAAAGTAAAGTATAGTAAAAGTTAAATCTTTCTTGGCTTTTTGTTCTTTTATAGAAGTATCAAATAATGGCCCTGTTCAATATTTAATTTTTATTACTTTCCTACTACACGCAAACAGAACAAATATAATATTACAATTAAAAACTAAAAGTATGTATAACAAATAGTTAGGTAGTTACTTTTTGCGGCGCTGGTAAACACTGACGATCGATTCACTCACATTTTTTTCTTTTCAAAATTCCGGAAACAAATGAATAACATTTGACCTTGGCATTCGTATTTATATTGGTGAAGAATCGAACAAGTTCATAAAAGATTGAAAGCAGAGCACAAGTCGTATTTCGTTCCTTTACACGTCCGAACAGGCCTTGCGGGTGGGCGGGCGGCACTTTGCAAGTCTCGACATGCGTTGTACCGAATATAGAATATTCACGAGAACCGTAGGTCCTAAAAAAATTAGCTAACAAATCTAAAAATTAGGATCTTAAAGCTTAAATTTTTTTTCTTAAGTCTCAATACCACCATTTTCACCGAATCTCGGACAGCCTGTCAAAATTCACCGAAAAAATTTGAAATTTTTTGTGCTCCCTTAATTTTTGGAGTAGTGTATTATCTGCCTAAATTGGTAGGTAAAGCAAAGTCGAAATCAGATAAATCCCTTTTTCGCGCCAACGTAGAACACCGTCGAGTCTTGCGTGGTCTCCTGGAGATCCATCTGAAACACTTTGGGATTCACTGTGTTAGAGGATTTTTTCTAAATTTAGCATTTATATTTGTTCACTTTTCCGTTGCCAGGGTTCCTAATACGTTTTTCTACCGAAAATTCGACGTTTCTTCGCGCAGCATTACATAACGTTCCGCGGTAGCGGTAGCGAGAAAGTAAAAACGGCTTGCGTGTCTTATACAGTGAGTTCTCTCCTTGCATACAAAAGGTAAACTAGGTCATTGGGCTAATTTGCAAGTGAATATTTGTCCTACTGCAACCAACCATTACCATGACACAGAACAATGGCTAAGGGGTGTGTTTTGCGGACATTTAACCACACCCCTTCACAGGTAGGCAACGCCTGCTGGACAGTGCCAGCGGTTAACTTCATGTTAAATATCTCCGGAGTTTCTTTCAGTAACAAGTCAGCTCGCGAGATATGCATCGGACTTGGCACGAATTTAAAAAGCCACCAAATTGCGAGGCGACTGCAAAGTGCTCTGACGAAAGTGATTTGGGAACTTGTGGCATAGAGTAAAGAAGTATTATCTCTTTATTCTATGCTTGTGGAGCGACAGGAGGGGAAGTAAAGGAGGTAAATAAGGGAAGAAATTGGAAGTGTAAAAGGGCGAGCTGTCATGAAGATATGGAGCTTCTGGAAGTAGAGCAAGGAGGTCAAGAAAATGGAGAATAAACTACTGGGTATATGTAAAAGTGTGCAGCGCAGAGTTGAAGAAGGAATTATCGGAGTGAAAGAGAAGCAGAAAGTCATGATGGAGCAGTGACGGATAAGGTAAAAGCGATACAGCAGAAATGTGACTGAGACAATGAGAGAGCACAGACGAGCAGAGGGGAACGGTGGCAGAATTGGTGACAAACTTATAGGAGAATTGTGGCAATAGGAGTGGGATAGTGAGGAATGGCGGCGGAGCAGTAGTAATGAGACAGCGGTCACGGGGCAATGGTGAAGGTCTGTGATGATGAGGGGGCAGTGATGACGGGGAAGTGGTAACCAAACAGTTGTGACGGGACAGTGCATGATGGGAAACGGAAATGGGGAAACGATGAGGGGAAATGTTGCCGGGGACAAAGTGTTGGGGAAGGGGCGCCTAGGAAGGAATGGCAAGGAAAGGATGAATTGAAACTGTTCAATCTCGCAATCAAATTCACTTCCAAGGCGCAGCCCCTAATTACCTTCCACCCAAGCGGCCACCCGCCGTTCAGAACATTCTTTCACCAACCGTCACAGAGCCCTCTCCCAGAACATTCCAGCACGCGGCCGCGAATTGAAAGAAAGCCCAATGCAAAAGGGCAATAAAATCATTTTCGCGTGGGCCTCGCTCTCATGGCGCCGTCTCCCCCGCCGAAGCACGTACTTTAAAAACAAACTCCCCTTTGAGCCTCCGTCCGCCACGTGCACTGACCGTTGCTCCCACTGAATGATGAAATCCGGCTCCGACCTTCCGTCGACTAGCGGGGATTTCTCCAACCGGGTATCTCCCACCAGCGGGGCACCACCCCAGTCAGGACAAATTCTAAGCTCCCAACCGATCACCCGGTATGTGTGGTAGTGTCGTGCATGTTAGTGTAAGTGTGTGTGTGTGTGTGTGTGTGTGTGTGTGTGTAAGGGATGAGGATAGAACAAGGAGAAGGAAGGAAAGATCGCGCGCGATCCGTGGCCCGTTTTGTAGTGTACTGCTCCGGCATT
>BLKR01013077.1:0-13857 GCA_011170035.1 Teleogryllus occipitalis | reverse complement strand
CCTTGGGCATGGCTGTTTGTCCCTTGAATTTGTGTGTGTGCTGTCGCGGAGGGCCTCACGTTCTGCTGACCCCAGATCAGAGGAGCCCGCAAGTGTTTGTCTAGTGTATGGTCAAATATGCGTCCCTTCGGGACGTAAAGGGCATCCGGCTGTCGGCTGGATAAAAGCCCTACAAAAAAAAAAATTCGGGCCCTTCTCGTTGTTGCTTCATCACCATCATCTGTCTATTAAAGCATTACAGCCCTCACAAGTCCACAGCTGTGTTGATTCATCATTCATCAATCATTACATACAAACAACTAAGTTTTCCTTGTACAATGTATTCTTTCCTGATCAGGTAGAATACTTAAGAGTTGTATCATCATCCATAATTTGAGGTAGCATCTAGTAGCTGATACAACACGCGAGTTTTCTTTATTCCCGTGAACGTGCCTCGTTGAAATTACTCATTTTCTTCACGTCGAGTTCCGGTTTGTATTCATGCTTTTCATATGACCAACAATATTAATACAAACAACCCGAGAACCGAAGCATGTGCTCAGGACGATCAAAAATGAATAATCTAAAAAAAATATTCCCGGTCGATTGAACCACTTTGCTTCAAGGTGTAACTTCAGGAAAATAGATGCTCGAGGAGAAGACCGTGGAGAAGAAACGACCGGTCAGGGTGATACTGATATTCTGGACTATCGAGACGGGCACGTCGTAGTAGGCGAACTCAACAGTCGCGTCTAGTGATGGCAGATTGTACCGAAACAAAGATACATCGATGTTGACATCGATGATGAAAACATGATGAAATATCGACAAAAAACATCAATGTCTAAAACATCGATTATTTAATTATAGACTAATAAACATGCTATTTTCCTATCCGTGTTTAGTTACAGTACGTAATATTTTATTGTTTGGTTACCAGCGTATTAGTAGTATCTTAATAAAAATTATTTTCGAATGTAAAGAATAAGATTAACAATAAAGAACATCGTGTTTCGCTACTTTACCCTTTAGTCACTTCCATTCATACACCGTCGAAGTAAAACCACCTAAAATTCCCTCAGATTGCACCGGCGAAATGTGCAGCGTGATAAAGATGATGACGCAAAACAACGATATTGCTGTGGATTGCTGCTACTCAATGTGCCTAAATCCCTTTATTAAAAATAAATAAAAATAAACATCCATGTTTTTGCAACGAAATATCGATGTGGAAAAAACATCGAAAGCATAACATCGATATTAGTGTATCGATGTTTCTGGTGGAAAACATCAATGTTTTAAAATCATCGATGTTTTTTTGCCATCCCTAGTCGCGTCATCCCCGAAACGATCGCAGCTGCCTAAATGCGCCGGACGACGATGTCCGCTGTGATTTCATCTGCTGTCTCGTGCCACTGCGTCCACACTCCACATAAAGGGGCTGTTAAGAGTTCGTCTATATGACTTGAGACTGTCGTTCACGAGAATTAGTAGCCACAAGGCCGTCAATGTTGCTTGGAAGTTGAGAAAAGTCAGAGGTGCATTCATGCATGAGAAGCACGTGCTTACATCTAGAGCGCTCGATTGACAACGACTAACAATTTTTTCGTGATTCATATAATTATACGTAACAATATTTTTAAATTGGAAAGATTAAAGTGGTTTTCATATTTATTTTCATTTCATTTATTATTTTAATATGTTTAAAAGTTCCTTTGTGTAGAAATGCTTAGGACCACTTTAGATAATTATAATGCAGTTCTGAGAAACGGAGAGCTCAAAATCAATATTGGAACTGGACATTGCCACAGTGTCGTGAATGGAAAATGTGTTATTAATGAAGATCAATAAAAATGGATTGTAACATTAATTATTCGTTAATGTGATACTCGTCATTGGTCTGAATTGCATTGTGCGTTCAATGCAGATTTAACATAATCCTTTTCAATGCACAAAGCTGGTATTATGAGTGTTATGCCTTCAGAAATGATAGATGATAAATTTGCTCGAAAACATTTCTCTCTTTGTGCAAAATGTTCATTATAAGCAAGTGAATTTTTATTGCTCAAAATGTATTTTTTTAAGTAGTAGGGATAATTTCGTAGAATCTATTCTTTTTAAACATCTTCAGGCAGTAAAATGTTTGAGATTTCATGTAGTTCTCTTTATTATCTACCTTTGTAACTTTTTATTTATTGATTTTCAATTTATAGTCTCAGAGGAATAAATAATGATTCCTGTCAGAAGAGTAGGTTCGGCGTTATTACATTACATTCTGAACTGCCTTCGTTGTGGCTGAATTAGTTCGAAATGCTATGGGACTGTCTAACTCTATCTGCAATCTAATTATTATTATTATTATTATTATTATTAATAATAATAATAATAATAATAATAATGAAAAGAATATAAAGAAAACAGACCATACCTTATCCGCGTGCCCCATCCTTGCCTAAAGAAATTACATACAAAGACACGACAATCTTGCAGCCATCACATACGGCTATCTATGCAATGTGACATCTTCTTGGAAGACAATCCATAATGTAAATTAAAACCACCACTAGTTTCTGAGAATGAAGTAAAAATTCTTTCAAATACCTCCATTATCACCAATAAAACCATCCCAGCCAACAGACCAAATATCACACTAGTGCTTAAAAAAGAAAGGATAACTTTCCTCGTTGATGTTTCAATACCTAACACGTATAATCTACAAAACAATATTGAAGAAAAGTTAACAAAATACATGGACCTATTAGTAGAAAAAAATTCTCTCTGGAAACAAGAAGTCATCAGCTACCCCTCGTCGTATCAGCCACAACAGTTATTCCCAAACATTTGAAAATAACACAAATACAACTAAAAATATCATACAGAATACATTACGAACTACAAAAAGCAGTCATCCTCGACAGTTGGCATATTATGAGAAAGTTTTTAAACTCCTAACGTAGGGTAAATACTATGTAAATATATGTAAAGAAGCGAAATACTGTATGACATTTTTCTTTTCTGTAAGATCGCTGGTTTATGTATGTGTAAATATTTGTAAAATTGGATGAATCGTTGCGTTTGCTAGCATCGAATTTGTACGAAATAACCAAAGTAAAAGTTGATAAAATAAAACGATAATAATAATAATAATAATAATAATAATAATAATAATAATAATAATAATAATAATAATAATAAATTTTTCAAAGCCAAAACAAAAGACCAACTACCCCCTAACAGAGATACTCGATGAGAGAAGCGACTTACTTGTCCCAAGTGGTAGATTTGCACACACACACACATACACACACACACACACACACACACACAGGTTACCCGGATAATTCTGTAAGAATATAAAATCTTAACTAGCTAATAAATTATTATCAAATAACTGCTACTACACAGAATATCCGATTACATTAGAGAACATTGAACGACCTCCGGGTCGGATTATACCTCTTAACTCCGCCACCGTTTTTCTTTAAAGCAGACTTTCTTCCTTAAACTCCATCGACGTTTTTTCCCATTTACTTAAGTAGTAAGATTCCTTAATTACATTCCCCATTACATAATCCAATTCCTTCTTTTTTCTCATCACGAATTACAACATTCCAACCATCTGGTGTTATAGAAATTTCTATATGCATTCACCTGCACTTTTCTGAACTAAAAGAAAGTCAGTTGTAAGCGAACTGCACAAAGTATCTTTAGCGTAAAATCCGCAAGTCATACAATTTTAAGAAACGAGCGTGTATCGGCAGGGAGATAATGTGCAGGAGGGTGCGTTCTCCCGAAAAATTCCGACCGGGAGCGCGCCGTCGAGGGAAAAGTTCTTAAGCAATATTATTATTTTAAGCGCTCGTTGCGTTTAATGAAACCTTAGGCGACGAAAGCGGGGAGGAGATTCAGCGAATGAACGAGACTTTTTTTTCTTCTTTTTTATTATTTTTTTTATGCGTCGTCGTCGTCGTCGCCGTCTGAGGGGGGGAGAGGGGGAAGCCGGACTCGCGTGGGGATTTGCCACCGGCCTACCGCGCGGATTTGTCGCCGCCGCGCCGGAGACCGGCAGCCTCCTCGGAGGCGCCTAAGGGGACGCGGGTGGGGGGTAGGGGGAGAGGGGAGGGTCCGGTGGGGGCGGGGGGGATGAGGCGAAGGTCCCGCCGTCTGCGCGTCGTCTGCGGCCGATTGATCGTCGCCCAGCACCCCGCGCCGCGCCGTCACCCTCCGTCCCTCGGTGGCACAGTGGGTCGTGCGGGCAATGTTATGCCTGTTTTTACAGAGGTTCAGAGCGTCAACTGAATCGTTTATTTCAGAAACCCGCCAAACGCCAAAATTTAAAGTACGGTTTAGGGGTGGAATATTGTTTCATGCGGATAGACACATCGCTTATTCCATTTTTTACCTGAAAAATATTCATTTATTAACTGCTTTAAAATTAAAAAAATGTTTTGAAATCGGAAAAACCGGGCCACTTTTTCTCAATTTTCTCGACATGACAAATTTGGCGTTTGACGGGTTTCTGAAATAAACGATTCAACTGAAGTCACTGCAGTCCCTGTCACCGGGAGGCCCTAGGTTAGAGTCCCGACGGTGGCAGGATTTTCGACTCTAGCTTGTCAGCTGGGTCGAGTTCAGTCGCTGTCTGGAGGAGAATTCTAGCGGCCGGCTGCTCTGATCGGTAGTTTTCCGTGGTTTCTCCGATCAACACCAGGCGAATGCTGGAGCAGTACCCTACCAAACGGGCCACGTACCGCGCGCGATCTTTCATACCTCTTACTTGTCCTGTCCTCACCCCTTACACTTTCACTAACATGCACTACATTACCACATATGCCGGGAGCATACATGCCGGGAGTGATCATTTTATTCTGGTGTAAACATTTTATTATTTTTATGTTATATTTTAAAATACTGTTTACGTTAAAAGTGGTATAACCTATATTTATTTGCAGATTAAAACAACAATACTTCAGAGGCGTGTGTTCTCTTTATTTGTGTGTTCTTTAGTTGATATAGTTTCAAGAAATCGGTCGAATTACTATGTTCTCTCCTCTTGAGGAGTTTAAAAAGCGATTATTACTAGTGTCGTTCTAGAAATTCGAATGCAATATATTTCAAACTCACCATCAAACGTGTCGTGATGCGAGGTCTTCTTTTTCAGAACAGAAAAAAAAAAAAAAAATCGTGGAAGTATTCGTTGTCCGATTTGTTTGTTAACCAATCACCCGCTGTTTTGAGCAATGGCGGGTTTATTTTTAATTCGTGAACGACACTCATTTTTTCCAATTTCAATTTTATGTATTTATACTACTCTAACATTCGTTTTGTTTTAATTAAAATTCTCTAAAAAATTGTGTGGTTCGAGTGAATTATGAGACCACGAACATGCAGTCCAATCGTCTATCACGAAGCTTTAAATAGATCCAAGCTCGCTTCTACATTATACAAGTAAAAGTTTAATGTTTTGTGAAAGTTAAATTGAAAATAACATACATTCCACTAAACGCTTGAGACATTTCGTTAGTCTTGAGGTATACCTCATGTAGCATTGGGACACATGTAAGAGAATAACGACTAGATCCATCCCTGGTAAGAAACATGTCAAAAATCGCCCATGAATGTTTTCCTTTCACATCATAAAGATTTGAAGCTGTAGTAATCATTTAAAAAATTACAATTCATCTATACAATAGAAATAATGTATATTACGTTATGGTATTTTAAATCGTTGAAATAAGTAGAAGTGTAAATACATGGACCTTTTCCAATGTTTTAAGAAAGGTTTTTCTACGCATTTTCAAGAAAACGATTCAATTTCTAGGGAGCGGACGCCGGGTGTTTGTGCTTTAAGTAAAATCATCTCCATTTTCCTGTAAAGGAACTTCGCATATGACGTCGTTAACGCAATAATTACACACTGTCTTGATGTCTGCAACCTTTACACTTACCGATAAAATAATCCGATTAGAAACATGGAAACTTAAGGCGAAATGTAATCAAAGTGCCACTTAAACACGTCGTAATGAAACACCCTGTTGATAGAACGTGTCTGATGAAGATATATCACTTGCCAGAGCTACAACCACAGTTGCGCCGGTTGGCAAAACTAGCGGAGCTCTTTTCCGACAAGCAGCTTGTCACTGTCACACTCAGAAATAAATGTGACATTCATTGGCTCTACCAGTTACACAAAAACGTCAAAATACGCTGAAAAATAAACGTACTACTATCAAAACAGAACGAAAAGCGGATTCCCTTTCTAGTTAAAGGAGGACCTCCGGGGACTAAGCTCTTTTTAATAAGCCACGTACAAATTAGCGTCGTGGAGACCCATCGTTGTGACAGATTATTCCGCACAAGTTCTGGGAACTGAGCGCTTGCAAACGCTTGGGGGGTGGGGGCAAGGAGGATCGTTTCAACAAAACGAAATGAAGAGAACTGTGCTGGATTGCCTCCGTTCCGTCTCCCTTCTCCTCAACCTTTGTCCTTCCCATCCCTCCTCGCCGTGTCTGTCCGTCTGTACCTTGTCCCTCACGAGGGCAGTTCCGGAAAAGGGCCGTAGATGTCGAGCCCCCACCTTCAAAGTGTATGGTGTTAAAATATTTTTATATAACTATAAATGCTTTAAAAGATACATAATTTGTAAATTTATTTTAAGACCATCGGCAATTAATGTATTTTAAACATAAAATATTTTAAATGCTACTTCAGAGTTTAAATTCAATCTATTCCGTGTAGAAAAAGACGTAGAAAAAAGATAATTGTATGTTATATTTCCAAATTCTAAATAAACTAGAGAAACTGAAAGGAATCTATAAATGTGCCGTAAATGTATTCAAACTAAAACGTTTCCCTCAATTCTTAAAAATGCTATCCTCCCCTTGAAGATTCCTGAAGCCACTCTTCTTACAAAGGCCACTGTGTTCTCTCCGAACAATTCAATTGGGCCGACCAACATGTTCTGTGCATGTTTGATATTTTTTTCTCTTGCTCCTGTCTCGTTGCTTCTTATCTAGAGTCTTAGCAATGCTGCGACTATGATGTTCTCAGTTCGGTTCCTGTTTCCGATCAATTTAGAAATTCAGTTCGATCCTCGGTTTTCTCATGGAGAATACGAAAGTTGACGGAAAGTTTTTCTCTCGTCCCCTACTTTCAAGATATCTAAAGATCCATCGACACTCATAAATCATTAGTCATGGTCATACTAATTTTCATCAACGTCATTCGCGCAACCCCTCATCATCTAGCCTAGATGACGCTCAACCTGGAGCTTTCTGTTCAATACCGGGTCATGTCATTACCACGAGGCGCCAAAATGAATGAAATGCGAATATTGATGCCACAAACATATGCTGGTCAAGCCGTCGCCAGCGGCACCATTCATGCTGGGAATTTTGAGACCCAGTAAATGGACTGGGTGCTTCCATTTTCATTGTCTGATTTTACGGAAAAACACTTCAGTATCGAAATTTACGCTGTCAATAACGGTGAACTAGTGCGAACATTCAGCTCATTTCAAATGATTGTTTTAAAAGTGAAAAGAGTTTCATGCTGGAACCAAACTTCGAAATGAGTAGCACCGTCTACAACAAAATTGATAATTGCCAACATCCCATCAACGATATGGCATTTGAAGATGTTTCTTTTGCGTATCATGTATTGTATCCCACTGCCTCAGGAATTCTGTTACGTTTTTATTTGTTTTATTTTTTATAGACGTCTTTATTCAGATTTGTCCCATTCATGTTAACGACTTTGCCTTCGCCGAGACGGTTATTTGAGTGAGGGTATAACTGTTTTTTAATGCTTTTAATTTAAAAGCCACGAAAACATCCTGATTGTTTCAGAAAGTTGTGTAAACCAATCAAAACTAACAATTATTTTAAAAAATGTAGATGTTTCTGGAAATCGATTTTGTCAACGTGAGAATTACTGACAATATTTCTTTAGTTTTGCTCTTTTTAGTATTGGATGTCTATGTAAGAAGGTTATTATTAGGGAGCTGATTTCTATGATTTCACATAATTTTGTCCGTTGCTTCAGTGCATAGGTAAGTGAAATTTCGTGACATTTGGTTAGAATATGATGCTGTATTGATTAATATGTTTGTGCATATTTGGCGGATTTTTCCTGTTGGTGCGTATTCATGTAATTGAAGGCGCATATTTTGCATATTTCTTTAAATTACTATCTTGTGCACGAGATATAAAACGTCTCGTATAAAACGTTTCATCTTTTCATATAATCTATTTGTTTGTGAGCGTTCATTGATTTGAAAGAGCTTGTCACAGTTTGCGTTTTTTGTTTCTATTTTGCTTTTTTTTTCTATAGATGGTAAAATACTTGCGCAAATGCAGGATATTTCTTGATAACATCTTTTTTTTAATAAGTCAGAAGAAATACAACAAGACATACAATATACTTTACTAAGATGAATATTTATTTCAATTATTTCTCTCGCGAAGTTGGGTAGATTATATATGATATATCTTCGTATCAGAAATATATATTTTCATTCGAAGCATGATTCTCCTGAATTTTATCAAGAAAGTTTTATACATGAAATTAAATATTGTTAATTTTATTTGCATATTAAAAGTGCATATTTCAGAACTTTTAGGTCATAAATACATTATATTTCAATATTCATCAATTTTTACATACAATATATTTCAAGAATTTGTATAGTATAAAAGTCCTCTCACTAAACTTTGGTTTTTTCTAACCGGGCCGATGACACTTTGTCAGCTGTTACGGTGTCATCCAATGGAGAGCTAAAACGACATCAGAGTGACGTCACTGTGTCATTTAAACTCCCGATTGGACTAATTTTTTTAGCATTATTATTACCATTATTATATTATTTGCATGACATTTATTATCTGATTTATGTAATTAACTCCACCGGGTTATTCCCAATTGCAGTTTAAATAAATTTACCTTTATCTTTATTAAACCGTAACAGCTGACCAGCTGTCATCTGCCAGATTACAGAAACCCAAGTACCGTTATTATGCATGTGTGAAATGCTGCCGAGGGCCCACTGTCCGCCCCCAGGGCGATACTGTGCGATGGGCCGGGCGGGGCGCCAGCCCCAAGGTGGGCGGGGGGCGCGGCCGGCGGCGCCGATTGCCATTAATTCCTCGCTAATCCCTCGCCCGCGAGCGCCAGGGAGACGCTGCTGCCCCCTCTTCCGGCACGGAGCTCCTGATCCACGGGCAAGGCGGCGCCAGGCGGAACGCAGAGGGTCGACTTCAAGCTGAGAGGGATGCAGTGGAGCGGGGAGTGCGGGTTGAAGGGGGCGTAGCCGGTGATGGTTGGGGGACGCGGGGAGGAGCAGGCATTGGCGGGGCGCGGGACGGCGTGGGGTGTTGTTGGGGAACGCGGGGGCGGGGCTAGGAGTCTCAGGATGGCGCAGGGTGGATCGGCGAGGCCGCGAGGCGCAATGGCGGGATGGGGAGAGGATTGGGGAGGCGCGGCGCAGAACGACGTGGGGAGGCGCTGAGCGGGGTGGCGGGGGAGGCCCGGGCTGGCGCGGCGCGGAGTGGCGCTGGACGGTGACGCAGTGTCCGAGCGACGCGAGGAGGGTGGCGCGGGTTTGGGGCTGCTGGGCGGGGCAGGGGAGTGCGAAGCTGGCGGGGAGGTTTGGGTTGGGGTGGCTTGGCGCTGGGTGGCGGGGACGTGGCTGCTAGGCGGCGGGCAGTGGCGGGGCAACGCGCGGGGCGGCGCTGGGCGGTGCAGGGGCGGACTGAGGGCGCTCCGGGGTGGAGAACTAAACGTTGTGACGTGGCGATTCAGACGCGGCGCAGCGATGAGGATGTTGCGCGGTGACGGTAAGTTGCAACTTGTCGTTGCTTTGGGTAAATAAACAACTTGGGTGTTCCAGGAAGTGGAATCAATTCAGGGAGAGAAAACGCGCACTGTTAACATGCTGATAATGGTATTTACACTGTTTCTGGAAAATGCATCAATGCAGATGGTTCATTATAATTTACCTGGACATACATTTTATTATATGTCCGCAGCCTTCGGGAGCTCCCAGACCGACCCGGGACAATTAGGCGGCAACATAGGTGAAAAAGTCGCAAACCTGCGGACAAGTAGTGGCCGGTAGGACTCAAGCGTTTATGATAAATACATCGTATTATAAGTTATATAAATTATACTTATAAATTATCTGGATATAAATTACCTGGCCAAGTGAAAGTTTTAATTAGCTTGTGTATACAGAATCATACATTTTTTGAGTTATGGCCCTCTTACTTTAGAATTACATGATTCGATTCTGGCAAAAAGTTGTCTGACGTAGAGAATGTTCAAATAAAGTGGTTTCGCTGTAATGTTGTGTAAATGTATTAATGAATAAATAAAATAGGAGAGGGATGCATATGATAAGAGGAGGGGACTTCTTTATTTCTTGGCCTCATTTTACATTGAACTTTTTTACCTACATGTGATATTTTATTAGTAAATAAGCGAAACATACTGCAAGGAGAATAATATTGTAACTTTAATGATACTATTAATGAATGCATTGAACCACTTATCCAGTTATTAAATTGGCCTAGACAGCGCCTTCCCCAAATGTCATTTATCAATTTTCTAAATAGATTAAACAAAGTCAGATATCAGGGACTGAATTGACTGAAATGAAACGTTATATCACTAAGGCAATGGTGTTCCTTCAAACGTTTAGGGGTGGAACAGCACACCCCTCCTGGTTTCTCCCGAGCGCACACCTATTGGTCAATACACTAGAATAATGCCTGGCAATTTTTTAAAACTTCAGCGCAAAATCTCTGGGCAGTTCATTTGGAGACGGTTTCTGGTCGAGCGCCAGCTTCTTAGAAATTGCCCCTCAGAGCTTTCTACCGCTGCTCCCTTCCCCACTGCAGCCCCGAGCCACTCACAGCCCTTCCCCTCTGCTACGCTTCACCTCTCTGGTTCCGCCGGGGGCTAATTATCGTGAGAACGCAATCGAGAAGATGAAAGCGCTCTGGTTAACATAATGCCAGGGGCCATCCCCGTATTGTGTGTATTCCGTTTGTTATGCACGATTTGATCATTAGTGCGCTAATCTGAGGTAATGAGAGACCACGTCGCAATTACTCCTCCGTGTTAATTGACGTGAGAAATGTAAACTAAGCGAAAGAGATTTACCACTCTTCCCGACCCATTATTGTAATTAATGAGCCTCTTTTCGCGTCATGATAGTGCCCGTATTTACTTAAGTCTACATGTACTCTATGTCACTGCCATTTGGTGTTCGTCATGGAACGCGACATGATCTGCGGTTTGAAGCGACGCTTGATATCATTGTTCCCGACCAAGTGCGTCGGTCTCGAACATAAAGCACAATTAAACGTAAACCTGTTCGGAATCTGCGTGTGGGAAGAGGCGAATGGAAAGTGCAGCCGTAACGGCTGGAGGTCCGGAGCGCATCGACGCCGCTCCGGCGGAACCAGAGAGCCATTGTTCTCGTATCTTCAGGATGTCGGGAATAACGGGGTTCTACCGGGAGGTGGTGTTTCCTGGCGCCAGTGACCACACACGCCGTTCGACCTTCCTGTTGCTGTTCACAAGCCCCGCTAGCGCTGTTGTGGTTAGGACTTGTGCCAAAAAAATCTTAAAAAAAACGAGATGAATCCGAAACCGAAAGCGTAACCGTCAAAAACCGTTTAAATAGTAAGAAACCGAAATCAGAACATTTGTAGGTTCATAAAATACAAGGCTGAAACCGAAACCGTGAAAAATCTTTTCGATAGTGAATCCGAAACCAAATCCCGAACAGTTACTTATTGATATGATAAATATTGCTGGAACTGGAACAATTACAGTTTCATCAAATTCAGAGGTAGAAAAATGATTACATTGAAAGCAGATACCTGCTAAATATCATTATTTATTTCTCCTTAGAGCTGGAGTGACGTAATGCCATGTCAGTTCAGGGCACTGTCAGTTCATATTTTGTGACAGGCACCATGATTCATCACCGATACAAATCATTCTAGAAATTCAATTTTTAGCCCAGTTACAGCAGTAGTTTAGCGGAGACTTCTTTATGCACATGGATCACCAAGTTTTGAAATGAAATAAAAATAAATTAGATAAAGCTATTGGAAATAAATTGCCATGGTGTAAATACATCCGAAATATGAACCCTATAAAAAATCGGTGGCCAATTGTCAAACAAAAAATGAAAAAAAAAAAAAAACGCAAAATAAAAAGGGCCAGTTTAGTTGAGGAATCGAATGTAGCACAATAACGAAAACTTTTTCAAATGACCATTTCTCAAAGAAAGTAAATATAGTGTTTCTTCCTCGCCGGAGTGAGAGATTCGGAACCGACCTACCCTACCTCGCATGTTTCGCTCTCCAAGGATTTCGCCTAGCGCAGCACCGCTCCATTTGCTCACGGCCCGTTTATTAGCATACTGCTTCCGCTGGTATGTTTACGAGTAACTCGTATGAGGAAAAATGTCACTTTGTTACACCACAAACATTGGCCAGAACTGGCATTCATCTTTGAAAATTTTGGCATAAAAATGTTTAACTCAATTGACTGCTTGGTGTATCTGAGGGCGTCAACTGCTGTGAACATTAGCTCCATACGTGCATTGCAAGATTTATCACGGGAGTTGGCGGTGTTCTTCCTTCGCTGTAACGAGAGATCCGACGGCGACGTACACGTCGGCACCGGGAGAGATGGCTCAGGGCATCAGCTGATGTCAATGCAGTCTCTCTGACCGGGAGGTCCGAGGTACGAGTACCGGTGGCAGGATTTTCGACACTAGCATGTCAGCTAGGTCGAATTCTGTCGCTGTCTGGAGGAGAATTCTTGAGGCCGGCTGTTCTGATCGGTAATTTTCCGTGTTTTTAACGATCAACACCAGGCCGAAGTAGTACCCTAAAAAACAGGCCACGGACCGCGCGCGATCTTTCTTTCCTCTTCCTTGTCCTATCCTCACCCCGTACACACAAATACACTAACATGTATTACTTTCGGGAGACTGTCGGAAGACCGGTGCGGAGCTTAGAGCTTGTCCTAGCTGGGACGGTGCCCTGCTGGTGGGAGATACTTGATTGGGAAAAACCCCGCTAGCCGCCGGTATGTTGACGCCGGATCTCACCATTCAGCGGGGGAAAACCATTGCCACCTCCTGAGCGAAAAGAAGCACGCACTACACGTACGGGACTAATGACCATGTTAGTGGACGCGCTCGGCATCACTAACAATCAATCAATCAATCAGCATACGTCGGCTAGTGGTGTTTGCTTCTCCAGGTATCCAGCTCTTCCAGGGAACCTCCAGTGGGGTACTGTCACAGCCGGGCCATTCTCCAAGCGCCCGACTTGTCTTCCGACACGTGTAGTCCACGAAGAGAATGGAACAAGGAAGAAGGAAATATTGCGCGCGATCCGTCACCCGTTTATTGGGGTACTGCTCTGGCATTCGCGTAGCATTGATCAGAAAATCTCCGAAAAACTACCGATCTGAGCACCCAGCCGCGAGAATTCTTCTCTTAATAGCGACTAAATATGACCTAGGTAATACACAGCAATGTGGAAACACGCCTACGTCGGTTCTCGAACCCTAAGTTCCCTCAGTCGAGGATAGTGCAGCGGCAACAGTTGTCTCTAATCCATGTTAGTGGCACTCCAGACTATGATGGAACGTGTTCTTGGAATGCAAACACATCCATGCATACTTTGTGAAAACTACCGTGCCCTACGCAAGGCTCGCAGGTTTGGACTCCACGTGTTTGGCAGCTGCCCAAAACCCTTGCGCCAGTGCGGGCGACATTTAGGTCCATGAATAAAAAAATAATTTTAAATATACACAATTAATTCTATGGTTCGTAAACCGCACAATACGAAT